>VXAU01005790.1:80610-101310 GCA_013399695.1 Formicarius rufipectus | reverse complement strand
CATCCATCCATCCATCCATCCATCCATCCATCCATCCAGAATCCACCCGTCCATCCCTCCTTCCCTCCCTCCAACCATCCCTTTTTCCATCTATCCACCCCTCCATCAATCCCTCCCTCCCGACACGGGAAGCGGTACCATCGAGGGAATGGGAACGCACAAAGAGGAGCTGCCACTTCGATCCACAGGGAAAAGGGAGCGGTACCAACACGCACCTGCCGTGCCGTGGGTCGCACAGCCCCCGTGTGACCGAGCCCTCGCTGTCAGCAACGCCGCGGACGAGCCACACAGGCCGAAGGGTCTGGCAAGGAGGGAAGAAGGTGCTCGGCTCTCAGGCCTGGCAGAGCTTCCCACTAAATGCTCGACAGCTGCTTTTTGAAACTGCCTGAAAACCGATCTGCTCATAAGGCTGTCACTTTGTGCTCGTTTAGTCCACCTTGGAACCTTTCAAGTGCTCTTGTTTGTACACCTGAGATACCCTGTTCACAACTAAAGCACCACTGGAGGTGGAAAGGCAGTGTTGGCCACCCCTGCTGACCCCACAAAACCAGAGTCGAAATGTTCTTGGCTGCCCTAGGGTAAAACCTGGCCCTAGAGCCCTTGCCGATGACATTTGTGCACGTGTTCAGTGCAGAGGCCTGTCAGCAGCAGCCAGCATTCATTCTCCAACAGAGGAACTATTTGGAAACACTGTATTGACAGTGACATTGCATGAACATTACGAAATACGTGGTGCTGTTTGCAGCAAATGATGAACCATGCTGGTCTGCATAGTGCTCTGCTCAGGAGGCTGCATGCAGTAATCACAAACACCCAGAAAGGATTCACTGAAACACGCTCCTAAAATCTTTAAGTAGTTAGAGAAAAAATGTGGATAGGAAATAGATCATTTGCTGTTATATTGACTTCAATAACCAAGATACATCTACAGCAAACATAAATTGCGGTTTATTTGGGTTTTTTTCTTTTTACTACATGTTTAAAAAATAATTTTCATCAGACTGTTTAGGTGTATATAAACTGCTACTGGTAGTGGTTCTTTTTTGGTGTGTTCCTGTTAAGACTCCTATGCATACATAAGATGACAGCAGTGACTTGCACACTCAGATGATTTCTGGTGAGAACAAATGTTAATTTTGAACACCTTCAAAAAAGCTAGTCTGAACCTGCAAGCTGTAATAGTCAGGTAACTATCCTGAAGATTTGTATGGTATGTTTTCTGTAGGTGAGCTTGAAACAGAGGTATAGGAAAAAAGTCTCCAGGACTAAAAGGACAAAAAGATCTGAACAGCAGTCCCTGAGGAAATGACACAATTAAGTTCACTGCAGCCATAAAAAGCAACAATTTTCTACTTTCTGTTCCCTCTAAATACAGCACACAACAGCATGGCTATACAATTCAGAGGTTGTCAAGTGAGAAGAGCATTGACTGATGAACACTGTGGGAAACTCTTTAACAAACTTCAGTCTCCTAATAAATCCGTGATTCTCTCACATCTTTGTGCTCTATTACAAATGCTAGTTCATATTGTCTTTGTCTGTTCAGTAGCTACAGATTACACTCTAATTTTAAACCTAAGTCACTAAATGTAGGATATGAGTTTGATGGATAATTGAATGGACACTACTCCTACAGCTACCAAACGCAAAAGCACAGCTTTATTAATTATTTTATAAAATGTATCCAAACAAAAGAGAGCTCTGTATTATTTCCTTGGAAAATTTAAAGACTGAGATGGTATGTTCTGAGTGTTTTCACAGGACTAAAGGCTACGTGGAAGAGAACAAGCACAAGACTTGAAACTTTGATAAAAGATGTTATTTTTTCCTAGGCTAACAACTTAGTTGCTGCAGAAAATGGTGATTTATTAATTGAGACTGTTAATGGGCTACAATAATACTAACCTGGTAGTCATAATAGTTGGATATTTTCTAGGGAACTTTTTTTACTACAGCAAAGTCTTTCATTGTGTAAATTCTAAGGTACTTAATCACCTCCTATTCTTCACAGGAGGTGCCTAATCTGGGTTTTAGAAAGAGGTGATAAAATATTTCTATGTATAATTTAATCATATCTAGATTAGTGGCATTTAAAGAATCAAGGACTGTGAAATTCAGTGCTTTTGAATTGGTATAAAGCAGAAGTACTTTGTGATACAAGGTTGTGTGTCTAGTATTCCTCCAATAATACAGTGTGGTATCCCACATTAAGTGGTAGTATCCAAATTTTGAAGATGTGTGTGATAATTCTGTAAAACCCTATCATAAGCCTTCCAAGAGGGCTTTAGATGTTTTAGACATCTGGGCAAGTTTTATTAAAACATACTGCAATATACAAAGCATTTGCTCTAAACCCCACTGAAATCCTGGGGCAAATGTCTGGAACTATATCCTTACACACAGAGTGTCAAAATCCCGTACTTAACTGAACAGTACCTTATTTCTAGAGAGCCAATCTGATCTTAGTAGATTTCTTTGTAAACTTAAAAGTTGTAGTTGAAAGTGAAGATTTGCCTCTCCTTTATCATCTTGAAGTACAGCAGTTAAACTAAACAAGAAAAATACAACGTTATGGTGTTGTCTGTGAAAGATAAATGTATATCTGCAAACAGCACTGGTTATGGTCTGTTCCAAATTAAATCCTTAGCAGTTAAGGTATTTCCGTGGGAAAGGCAATAGAGCATAAATATAAAAGACTATGTTTTCATAGCAGTCTAGACTTCTCTAATTGCTGGCCCACACATCCCTGCCATCCCTTTCCTTGCCTTTTGCTAGCTCCAGTGCTGTTCCCTTAGTCATTTCTACGTGTTCAGTCAGCAGAAAAGTAACCTGACAAAAGAGCAAGCAATTTCTGCTGACGGACTGTGCAGAGTCCCCTGGGAACTGGAGCTGCTGCAAAGGAGACAGGGGCAGTCAGAAGCAGGACAGCTTTATGTTGCCAGTTATTTCAGAGTGCTCAGGAACATCCAGTCTTTGGTGAGCAATTTGCTTAACCTTAAACTCAACTAGTACAACTAAGTGCTGCCTGAACTAACTAACAAGCACCTCTGTTACTGGGAGTGTTGATACTACCTCAACCAGTAACTATTTTAGTTGTTGCTGATGCCTGAAGTACTCATGCATGTGGCCTTCAGCAAATCGAAACTAATTTTTTAATGCTGTCTTTAAGTTATTGCAGCTTTCTGGAAGTCACAAAGAAGCCATGGTTATAAATTATGAATATGGCTTTCAATACTCTTTCCCACACATTCAACATCAATTACTTCGTGAAAGATATATGAATTTGCTAACAGCTAGTTCTTTAAATCCAGACATCCAACAACAATAGGAAACACACAGAAGAGTGTAACATAACATATGTAGTGTTTCTGATAACTTTTTGATGTTGGTTCATGGTTTCTGGAAAGGAGGTTTTGCATGTTTGAATTTTTCTTTACTTCATCGTCATGGTGTTAAAACAATGTCAAATATTCCTATTATTCCATCTTTATAATATTTGACATTGAGGGGATTACTTTAAAAACAAATTAACAAGAACTAGCAATAGAGTCAAAAAACCTAAGCAGAAGGGAGTACACTGATCACTCAAGAGAACTTACAGTCCAGAACTTGTATACACACCACTGTTCTTTACAGTTAGTTTATGGAATGTTGCATTTGGTAATATTTCCAGTTTCTACTCCTACTCATAAAATGCAAAATACTATTCATAATGTTAAAGCAATCAGGGGATGAACCATGCATAGATGCACAGGTAATCAGTTTCAGTTTGAAAGTATTTTGATCACAAAGTTACAAAAAAACCAGCAGGTTATCTGACAGTGCAGTGAAAATTACAGTAACTCCTTGTAACTGCAGCCTACAGAATGATAATAAATAGTTGTGCAAAATCCTTTAGAGTGCTTTAATATTAAAAAAATAGGTAATCAGCATTTTTCTAGCCTGATCTGATTACTATTTTTACTTTTGTATTTAAATGTTGTGACTTAAAATAACCACCAGATGACAGTATTTTAGGAGATGGTAACTATGGCTCTACAGAGTCATTGTCGGTATTACAAATGCAAAACTATACCAACAGTGGGACAAAAGCTTAAAAACATTCAGGTCAGGGAACTGACCAAACCCAAAGTTTCTATGTCAGCTGTATGATCCTTCTGAATACAAATTATAGGCTGCTCTAAGTAACTTGCCAGGTATAAAATAGTAAATTTCTTTACCATGTGCCTGACTTCATATCAGTCTGCTGTTTGTATTTGCGCATATTGGTGGGATCTCAGTGAAGGCAGAACAGAAGAAAAAGGTTCATTAACAGGCATTTGAATAAAAATGGTGAGTGATATGAGGGAAAAGTCAGATTTGTGTGTTCAAAATGCACAAAGCTATGAAAAGAGAAAGAGCACTGTCTGAAAAAGCTGAAAGATAACCTAAAAGCTGCAATTGTTCACACTGAGAAGACAAGAGGAGTTAACTACTTTTGAGAGAAGAAAAGCAGCAAGCACTGCTTCTCTGCACCTTGGGAGGGAACACCACCTCTCTTGTTCAGAGATCACGTTTCATGACACATACCTTGCTTTCCAAAGGTACAAAGTGCAAGTTCAGCCACTGAAGAAAGATTACTAAGAACTACTGCTGTAAACTGGCTCACTAGAGCCATCTTTTTTTGTCAATGGGAATATTTAAAAGTCAGTGACAGGATTTGATGCTGCAAGAGTCTGACTTTCCTAAACCAAAAATTTTATCACTACCTTCTTAAGTAGTGTTTCCTTTCTGCTTTGTCCAGAGTGTCAAAACATTTCTCCTAACTTCTGTTTTACTTTAATTGTACCTTAAAAACTCTGAATGCCAAGAAAGGGAGCCAATGGTGCTATAAATCCTTTTTATCACGCCCACTTAAGTACTTTTATTTCTAATGTGAATTAAAGAAAATTCCTACAACAAATTTATATGGGCAGGGACATTGTCTCTAAAAAGAGAAAATAACTCGCTCCTGAAGAGATTCTTCATGGCTGAGGGATGGCCTGGTTTTGAGGCAACCTGGGATTTTTTCCTAGATCTCCCAGTGCCCTTGTCACCCACCGTGGGCAAGTTATTTTGTAGTCAATGCTTCTGTTGGTATTTTAATGAAGAACAGTGATCGTACACAATCTTCTGCAAACACATCTTTCGTTTTTCTCTTATCTTGCCCAGCTGCTGATAGAAAGGTCAAAGAAATAACTGCATATTTACATGGTTTTTAAGGTTATTGAGATACACATTCGTAAGACACTGCTGGGATTTTTCTCATTCTATGATAGTATTTTACCCGTTAACATTATCATTAAGAAAGAGCAAATGATTTTGCTTAATAATTTCTAGTCAACAGGGCTAAGAATACATGCAAAGATCTTGAGACACTGAGTTGGGAAGACCTAAAAAAACCTAGTATGTGTGATTCCTTTAGGTAAGATGCAGAATATCCAAAACCACATCAATGGAGATGCTGCACCCAGCAGAATTCACAGCTGAGAAAAGTCACTCAGCTCAAATACAGTCTTGCAGCTATTTCAAGATGAATCAGGAAGTATTTTTCCCAATTACAATACTGTATAATTTGATAGGTCATTAAGAACATACTCACTTTCCTTCTGAGGCATTTGATTTATGAAACTGATGGATGCAGAAGACAGAAAATAGCAATTTAGGAATAATTAGACTATTTCCCTGCATCACAGTTCCTAGAATATACAAAATGGAGCAAATACATATTTTTGCTCTGTGATTGCACAAAGACATTAAATAAAAAAGCACAAAGACAACAGTTTTCTGTAGCTAGATCTTAACTAGTGCTTGAATTCAGGACAGATCTCTAAGAACACTCAACCAATTTCAGATTAGGAACTTGTCAGCATTTAATATAACATCCTGATACTGTTATATTGTTACTTGAGTATTGGCATCCTCAATTCCCCACTACTCATACTTTTCAATTAAATGTTTTGGAGGGAAGAGTTTCCCATCCCTCTTAACTCCCTTTTCTAGCTCCCAGGATATACTACAAGCTTTGCCATGCACTGAGTAGGGTGGAATATCTGATTGAAGAGACCAAGGGCTTAAGGATTGACATTTCTATGATGTCTGACCTACTTCTCAGTAACAGGTCTATAGGGCACTTCAACATGAAGAAGAGTAACTTGCCTTTCAGTTATAGTGAATTTCAGAAAATAGTGAATACTTCATCACCTCTGCTGAACTACTACGGAAGCACGGTTATTATTCAGTATTGATTTGCATGAATGTTATCTGGCTTTCTTGAAGTGCTTTAGAAACAAATGTATGGTAAATCTGATGACATGCCCATAAAATAAACACAGATCATTTTACAGGTAAGCAGAGTGAGTTCTGGGAGACTCAGGATACTGCATAGCAACTTACTGATGGCTATGGGATTGAAACATGGACCATTTGATACATATACCCAGATTTATAATTTGAAATATTTTTAAACCTTTGGTCTAGAAGGCACTGTTGTGTAACTGCACACCTACATAATGAGAAGAGATGCCTCCCTTGTTGCATTGTCATGGTATTTGTTTCGAGGAGCTCACCTGTACAGAAGGATGACATACTGACATGCTTCCTTTTTATTATCCCCCTTGTCTGCAAAAAAATACTGCAAATGAAGAATCTCAAGATGTGAAAATCTTTGACTGGGAAAAATATTATTTAAAAGGAAGCAATTAGCAAACCATCCAGAATGCTCCAACTACATGACTTTGCATCTTCATCTCTTAACATGCCCTCTTTCAAATTAAAACACAGATTCTAATCATCAAATTATTCTCTCTCAGACTTTACTCACCTTGTCACTTTGATTCCACACTCATCTCACACATGAAGCCTTTCCCTACTTGTATGGAAAAGACCAGAGACATTGGGTTAAGAGATATAAGGTACAGCTCACAGAACAGTTATGTTTAATTGTTAATATAAAATATACTACCTCAATTTGCTAATATAAAATCTTCCTTATTGATGAGTACATCTATTAAAATGGATCACAATACCCACTAAATAGCAAAGTCTTCCAACTATCCAAAATAAACTCTGATGCCTGTAATCGAAGTATTACAATGCTACGCTTACAGAAGGGAAAAAATACTTAAAAACCCTTATCACCACAAAACAGTGACAAGTCTTCAAATGAGTATTTCCTCTGGTAGTTTTCTTCAAACCACCTGGACTTTTCCATGGCTCTGAAAGGGGAAGGGCGTTTAATCTAAGGGTTGCAATTATACAATTAAATTTATAATAAACACAGTATGAATTCAAAGTTTTCTATCATTTAAAACTAGGCTGACCTCAGCTTGTCCTGCAGCACCTGAAGCTCCATCTGAAACAACACCTGTGGGAGAAAGATGCTGCACTGGTGGGGATTGCCACAGTATTACACTTCAGTCAGTATATTTGGGCCAGACAGAGGCCATAATCAGCAAATTTAGCTCTAGAAAGATATTGAAAATGTTACAAGTTTGTTTGGTACCACAACACAGAGCAAACTAGCCCAGCATAAACAAGACAAGTGTGTCGTTTATTACTCTATCTGGCTAAATTAAAGGATTTCAGGCAATTTTTATTAGTATTTCCATCACTGCTAGGTGCTTCTTACGAAGTCAGGAACCATGTTGTGAGCATCTCATTCTGAGTTAGCAGCAGTTTGCATGCAGCCAAAGAAACTTTGAGTTATGATGTTTATGAAAGAATTTACAGGATGATTTTTACCCTGTGACTCTTCTAAACACATGTGATAATACTTCTTCATAGAAGTACTGTCTGAATTGTTTACCAGAGATAAGACCAGACCTGCTGGGGCAGGGAGGCCTGCTGTGGTTACTTGAGCCAGGATACACAGAACTCCTGGAAACACCAAAACATAATTCTGTCTCCTACTGGTAGTGACTGGAATAGAAAGTATTATTTCGTCTTTGATTTCCAAGTGTACGTGTCATGTATTGTTCTTCTATTATCGTACCTTATTGAGTTCATCCTTGTAACTACTGAAAATAGCTAGAAATGTTATTTCTACATCATGTAACTCCCTAGACCTCTATTCATCTCATTCTTCAATATAAACTGCCACAATCCAAAGCACCAATATTATCTTGCAGTTGGTACACCACGAGAAGAGAAAAAGATGGTTATGGTAAGAAAAAGTGTTGCTAATAGTTAAAATTGCATAATTATGCTATAAATATGCACACAGATACTTAGAAGGAAGGCATAACTTCCTTTTGGCTCTGTTCAGATACTGGCAGAAAGATAACTTTTCACATGCTGTCATAATGATTAACCAGCATCATGCTATTATATAATTCTTGTTCAAAATGTTTCATGCAATATTTTCTTCTCTTCCTGCATGTACTAAAAATTGGTTGAAGTTAATCTAATTAGGCACAATATGAAGACTCAAACATTCATTAATTTTATAATTCAAAGTACTTTTCTGGATATTTCATTCTTTAGAGGTCCCATCTTTTGCTAGCTCATTAGGGACGTATACTAAACAATTAACATACTGCTCTTCTTCTTGCCAACCTCAGTTACAACCTTTTAATTTCTTGTAACTGTGAACAGTGTCAGAAAGTCGTATTGAGTAATATACTACCCACAAGCCACAGGAGGCTTGGGGTCTTCTGGTGCAATCCATTTAACATGTTCAAGCAGGAGTCCTATATGAAGGTTAGGGAAGGTGACATTTTGGCCGAACACCATGAATGAGGTTGCTTTAGCTTCTCTTGTGTCAGTAATCTAGAGTACACAGTGCATACCTTTAAAAAATTCTTTTGTTGCCATCACCTGACAGTCTGCAAACTTGCCATGAAACTATTAAACAGTTTTAGAAGTGACTTCTACCTAAGCAGTGTGAAATACTTCAGAATCAAGTATTTGGAATTAAGGGGGTATTTCTCTGAAGCTCAAAGGAGAAATTGCTGCTTCAAGAGAATACCTAGTTTTCAAGAAAAGCAGATATCACACAGGTAAACACAGTGGTTGCCCCAACACAAGACTCAGGGCAAAAAAAACCAAGAGAGGTGATACACTGCAAACACAACTCAGAGCAGAGACAGGTATATCAACAGTCTTAAAACACTCTTTGTCCAAATGAAAAGAAAATTTCAAAGTTCAAAGATTTGCACTTTTTTGAATGCAGTTTTGTAGGGGTTTAGTACTCATTTTCAGATATGTAAATCCACTTGCATCATTCATGCAGAGATGCCCCAAGAAGACAAAAGCAGAAAAGATCAAGTGAAAAGCTTTGTTATATGGTGCAAAGAAACTAATAAATGGATAGAGAATTCCTTCATGCTTATTTGAGAGGATTACCACTGCGGACAAGAAATCTAACTATTCAGAAATAAAATCCTGACTTGTTCATGACAAGTGGTAATTTTACTTCTAGATAATGAAACTAATTTCATTTTTGCTGTAGTAGAAGACTTTTATTGCTTTGTTCATTTAATCTAACAGGAAGACTGCTCAAAGGTGAAGGCTGCTCAAGGATAGAAATACTGAAGGCATAGAAAACTGATGTTTGCCTCCACTGTTTCCAGGAAATACGATTTTTAGGAAGGGAAGGAGAAGAATGTAAATACTGAATACACTTAAGAGGCTTAATGATGGAAATTAAATGTTTCCTTTAAGAATGAGAAAATTGTCAAGCACATTAGTTAACACAGAAAATATTTATAGTCTTTAAATAAAAAACATTGTTTGCTTTTTAACATAATCTTCTTGCTGCTTTATTTTAAACGCAAGTATATTTTTGTTTGTTGACATATTTGGAAAGGGGGGAAAGTATAAATACTGAAAATATACACTAGTAAGAGAATTTGAACATGGAACTCAAAATCAGACCTCACAGTGCAAATAGCAAAGAGACAAAGGCTCAGATAATGGCATCACTGTCGAGATGACAGCACAGCATTGAGACGTGAGAGCAGTGGTACCGCCTAACAGGTATCAGGTCTGCAGTACACCAGTGTAAAAACCTTCACATCTTTGCAATTCGGCCCTACCAAGTGCTTTTACTACAACCCCCTGCAGTGAGAGTCTGCAAACAGCAGCAGCTTTCATTCACTGATGAAACAGCCCATACTTTGGAACCTACTTCTCTCTCTTCTCACCGCTCATGTACCCCTGCAAACTCCGCTCCTTTTGTCTTCCCTGCACTAGCCCTCGGAGTTGTCAGTCCTGGGTTTGGCCAGCTTTTGCGTGGCTTAGAGCGGGCAGTCAGGCACGCCTGCAGGGCACCGTCGGGGTGGTGCTCCCACCTGCTGCTGACCTGGCACAGACTCCGCACCGTGCCAGCGATGGGCTGGCGCCAGAGCGGCTGAGTGAGCCTCTGGCACGACGTTCCAGGCTGTGTTTTGGGCTCGAAACACTTACTTGACATTATCAAAGGAATAATTTCAAATTAAAGCCCTCTGGATTTTTCACAAAATTTCCAGGCAAAACTCTCACATTCGTCATATTAACCTAGCATGGGCAAAGGAAGAAGCAAAATAGTTTAGTTCAGTTTTGCACTTTGATCCTATATTAAATTGCTCCAAAATAGGGTAAGTAAAGCAACAGATTAGTTTCAATTCTTTGTCTCCCTTACAACTTTTTTCTTGATCTCAATAGTACCTGAGATAACCTTTTACAAAATGTCTCCTAATAGCCTTTCTGGATGCTACTCATTTAAAACTGACAAATATGAACAAGTGCAGTCCTGAAATAGCTCATTTGAAAGAAGAGATTTTACTGTTTTCCTCCTCCAGCATGGAAGTGATTTTTCTTCTACCTGAGGCCTTTTTTTTTTTTTTTAAGAAGAGGTGTACATGTTTTACAACATGTAGATAGGAATCCACTTCTTTTCCCCTGTTCTAGGCTATACTGCAGGCATTACCTACACAGTTACCAATGACAAATTATAAGGACAACTATTATGCAGTTTAAATAAACTAAATTTTAATTGTGTTCACCTGTATTTTTGTGTTTCGATAGTATTTATCATCCTACTGATTATGTATGGTACCGCCTTTTACAGGCAACTCATCCAGATGTTCTCTCCAAAACATAAAAAAGTAGATAAATGCAGATGCAGAACTGGCTGTTCTAAAAATATGCATGGCTGTCTTGCCTGCCAGGAATTGAGAACAGATATTTCACTCAAGAAACAGGCAAAGCTTGAAAAGTCCATACACATTTTCCTTATACTGATCTGGTGACTAATTAAATTTTTTCTCAAAGGTTTTCATGCAAAGCAGACATGGAGAGTTAGAAGAATACCATGACTTCTCTGGTGAAGAAATAATCTCACAGCATGAAATAGTTATTTATGTAACTGTTTGTCATTAGACACTGGGACCTGTCAGAGATTCCATTTAGCCTATTAGTATATGATGTTCTAACACACATATTGCATATATCTGTATTTTACATATAAAATCAAAAGTTACAATTTCTGTTGGTGATTTGAAAGATTCTTAAATTGGTGAATTAACTTCTACTGTTATTAATAAATTCTAAACATATTTGTTTTCAGTGATTAAATAAGCCGAAGTTGATAGCAAAGTAGCAAAAATAAGTTGTTGCATAAAAGCTTAAGGCATGGTTATACATATAGCTTTGCTCTGAATAATCCTTATAAAAACAGTATGAAAAAACCTGTTTTTGTTGTGCCTTGGTTCTGACACTAGATACACTTTCTGTAGTCATGCAGAGAGCTGGGGTAGGGTAGGTGTTTTGGGTTTTTTTACAAGGAAAATTGCCAGGCACACTAAACAAACCTCGGCTCCTTTAATCACCCAGCATTATTTCTTGTTTGCATCTCACTTCCTGTAACAAAAGTTCTTCCTGCCAAACAGTGTTCTCATTACAGTTGTGTAATCCCACTTTTTAAAGGTATGCCCTTGGTGACATCTGTGCAAGCTGAGCTCAGGTTGCATAAGTAACCGTCTCTCTCAAGTGAATGCTAATAAACAAGTCTGCACAAGTAACTATAATCCAGTTTGTGTGTGCTCTTACTTTTTTAGCTGAGCCAGTCAGAATATAGTAAGTGCGCAAAATATCCAGGCATGACTCATCACAAAAGTTAACTGGCTCCCCTTTCAAATCCTACAGAAATGTTGAGCAAGACTGTTCTGTCACTTTCCAAAATTAAATCATGCCTTGAAGTGTCCAGTATCTACTATAAAGTAACATTTGTTTGTTTTTATAGTGCTTTTACATTTGCTCAGCCTAGAAACAGTTGAAAACAGATTCTTTCACTTGCATCATCTAAAGCTTTGTTTACTCTGTTTCCATTGATTTGACTTCTGCTAATGCAATTCAAGAAGTCTCAGAGAGTTGCATAGATACGATGCACAGGTGTAATTCAGGATGTCCCTTATAAAAATCATGATTATTTGCAAGATCATCTTAATAACTCCTGAAAAGGCCAAACAAAACCTGTTGTTCATGCATCAAATATATAATTCGACAGTGTTGAAATTTATTTTAGCTCAAAACTGCACATTACATACAAACACATAAATATTTGCTTTTTACTCCTAGTTCACAAAGGTTGAGCTGCCATAATCTTCCGAAGATTAAACATGAAGTACAGAGAAAAAATTGCCACAAAAATCTAAGTAATCAAGTATGTTCAAGCTCTAAAGTGCAATGTACATTTAAAGGAATATGATTAATTTAGTTTAATTACTGTGTTTAAATATTTTCAAATTATATATGCATTTTTTTCTTTGGCCTGTTTGAATGTTACAACCAAACATTTGGAGTCTGCTAGCAGCCTCATTCTCTAGTTGAAGATATGCCTATTGTCATGCAAAAGATTAAAGAGGGATACGCTGTATTAAAATCCTGTATAAAGTAAATTATTAAAGACAAATTTCATCAGGTTAGACTTTACAGACAAGGGATCATTTGAACTGTATTTATTTAAAATTCATTATTATGAACATTTCTTTGAACTTTTCACATTTTTCTTCACCCTTATTGATACCTAGTGTTTGAATTCCATTAGCACAGCATTTCTCTAAAATGTTCAGAATAGAAATTTACCTTTAAAAAAAAACAAACATCCTCTCCTCCCAGCAAACACTTGCGTAGTATGATAGACTTAAAATTTCAAGCATTTGAGCTATTACCTGCTCTAACATGATCTGGTAAAGCTGGATTTGCCCTAGATCTTGGGTGCATGTACCTTAGTTCCTAGTCTTCTGATTTTCAGTTCACCAAACAGAATTATTAAATCCAATCTGCTTAATTGGAATGGGCTTTCTCTCAGGAGTCTTGAGCAGCCATAGCTGCCATTAACTGAAGAGGGAGTAACTGCTCAGGAGCTGTAAAAAAACTGGACCAAAAGTGATGGTGATTAAGCTTACAAAGAAGGTACGAAGTTACCATTGACTGGCTTCTGTGAGCAAAACACAGATTGGACAATCTATAAAGTCTAGTTCAGAGAACTTAAATTTCAGTGTCCTTTTGCTTCTTCACTTTAACAGTATGTCTGTGAAGGAAAAATCCACCTTCATCTTCAAATGATGATGCAAATTGATGTCACACATATACCAACAGAGAAGTGCACTAAAGCTGCAAGCAGTAGCATAGTCTCAATACTGATGGAAAAGAAGCATCTCTCTCTGTCCAGCTTTCAGTTATTCCACTGGGATATTTTTAAAACATATTAGACAGAGAGTCAGCTTTGTTGCTGGAGAAAATGAATGTTCAGTGAAAGCTATTTTTACCGTATGAAGAATTTGAGAGCATTTGAGATTTTCAGGAGAATTGTAAAGGACCGGCTGCTACAGGAAGGAAACAAAAGTAAGAGCATTTTAATTTTTATCATATTTTCTAAAGAAGACAAAAAATCATAGTAGATATGTCTTAGTTATTATGAATTTCTTCACCTCTGCATACCTAGTGGGAACACTGTAGTACATAATTTGGGTTGTGGGGACATCAGACATAGAAGAGTTGTGATAAATCCCCATTAGATTCTAATGTGTTACAAAAACCTAAATGTATTAAAAAGACACATTTAAACTTTACATTCTAATGAACATTTCTACATTAAGAAAATAAAACTGGTACCAGAAAAGCGACAAGGGAAAATAAGTGAGTACATACTCATTACGGCTAGACTTCGCGAACGAAGATTTGGGAGGGCCCTACCCACACTTGCTGCAAGCGCGCTGATGACTGGTAAGGCCAATGCGAGATAGGCAAGTCCGGTTGCAAAAGACACAGCAGAAAGTCTCCATAGGTGGTACTATCAAGTCACGGATCTTAGTAGCAAGCATGGTTCTGATGTTCCAACATGCCAGTGTCAATCTGAATACACCTTTGGAGGCAGGTGTTTGCCTTTGTCTCTTTGTCATGGTTTGACCGCATTGGAAGATGCCTGTTGGCCACAGTTTGCCAACGGGGTGAAGGGTGGAGATGAGCTTTGGTTAGGCCACCTTTTCTAGGCCCCTCTCTGTGTGGAGCAAGCAGTGCTCTCCTTGAAAAAGGCTGCTTGGTCATTCAGGGTGCTGCTGAACAAGACTGTCATCTCTGGGGTCAGTCCTGAGCGACCAATGTCCTGACCCTCCTGCATGCAGGGTTGGGTCTGTGGCTTCCAGTGCTCCATAACACCTGTCGTTTCACCCCTTGCCTGTTGCTGCAGGGCTTTGGAAATGTGGGTGAATCCCTCAAGCCTGAGCAGTGAATTTTTTAGGTGAAGCGCAGCGTGCGCAGAACTGGCCCCACCCTTTACTCCTGAGGTTCATCTGCCAAGGCCTAGCAAGCTTGGACAGTGACAGCGAGGTCCTCAGGATGTAGGTTTGGTTAGAGCGTCCTTCTCTTAGATGGATGGCCTTACAGGGCTAAGTGAGCTCCATCTGCCCGGGTTTGGAGTTAGAGTTGTCCTTCTCCTAGGATGGTTGCCGGGCAGCTGATGAGCCCACCCTGCCCGAAGACACACTTTGTCTGACCCTTCTGTTGAGACCTGACCAGCATGGGAGACCCTACCGAAGGCATAAACTACCACCAGCATAGCTCACAACCTCATAAGGGCACACAAGATTCTCCCCCACGACAAGGGGGTGTCTGTGGAGAATAGTACATACTAAAAGATTCACATTTACTAACACGTAACAAAGACACTGCTTGTTAGTTTTGCAAACTCAACAAAACTGTGTAAGAGGGAGGTGATTTCCTCTATGTGGCTTGTACTTCATCAGTAAAATCGACTAGTTTACAAAATCTCCCTTGTGGATATGTAACACGTAAAGAATAGAACATTACTTCCGACTGAGTCTTCAGGAATTACCTTAGCATAGGAAATTATCAGTATTTCTATATATCAAACAGAACATAAAGACATCTAGAAGTACATCTATCAAGTCTGTAACAATGATGATCCTTAGATCTCTATTTGTTTTTATAATGACATAATAAAGAAAAACTCTCTAAAAAAATTAAATATATTGTTATGTATTATATAAACACTTTCAAAAACTTTAACATTTAAATTAATGATTTTCAGAACACAGCTTCACTTTTCCTTTAACATTAAAAAGATTTCTCACAAGTTCTTTGTCCACAAACCTTATTAAGATATTTCACAATTTGTCTTCATCTAAATGGGATTGATCAAAATAATGCATCTCCTCCTTAATTCTTACTAACAAGCTGATATTGGGGCACTGTTCAGAACACTCCAGTGCTTAAAATTTTACTATATAAACAAGGATACTAATCCATAGCAATTAAAAAAAAATTCTTCCTATAAACATACTCTAGGCTTAAGCCATATTATTCTAGTGCTTGCCTTATTTCTGAAAGACTTCAAAGAAAATCATACACAAAACCAAATCAAACAACCAATCAAAAAAATTACTAAAATGGTGAAAATAAAAATCTAGAACGTGGGGAGCATTCTCTTTTCAATTGTTTGGTCAATTACCTAACCTCTGTTTAAACAGATGTTTTTTACAAAAGATTGCATTTACCTGGATATCCAGATTTTGAGGAAAAGACAAATAGGAATTTTCCCATTAGGTCTACCGATAGCTATTCAACAGTCAGTCTAACCCTCTCTCTGCTGAGGATGCAATGGATCTGAACCAAAACAATTCTGCTGCTGGAGAGTACCATCCCCCATCAAAATGCATATGTATATGCGTAATTCCTACTGTGCCCTACAGATTTTTGCAGTAACGTAAATCAGGTAAGGGGACAAACTAAATCTCACCGACTCTGCAATGTGTCAGGGACCAGAGTCACGTCTAAGGCGCTGTCATATTTGGTCTGTGGTTGTGTACAGTTTCACTGTGAGGAACTTAACCTTGAAGAAAGAAACATCAGATTAGTGTAACATCCAACTGGTGGGAACTTGGCCTTTGCCAAAGGAACAACAGAGCCCTTGTCAGCCCAGACTCAGCATCCTGAGCTGCTGCGGCCTCGGCTGCTGCGCTGGCCACGCACCAGCTGATGCTGCAGCTGGCAGAATTCCACTCCACAGAAGACGTGGTCCTAGGCTGGGGGGAGAGGACGACAAGAGGAGCATCGTTGTGATCCAGGGGATGCTCTGAAGCTGCCCTGCCTGCCTGTCCCTCGTGCTGAGTGCTGCGCTCCTTCTGCTCAGTGACTTGTCAAGACTCCAGGGGTTGGTATGTATGGTTCGGTATTGCCAGTAACAGAATACATTTGCATTGCTATTGTAACTCTGTTATAGGAACAAATTTGCTTTGCCACCTCTGCTGTGTTTTAGCATCCTGTATTTTGTGCATGGGAATCCTCCTGAACCTGTAACACCTAGCACTACCACAAACTTTCTTGTCTGCATTAACCTCTACAAGAACATGGGGTTATGTGGAACATGTGAAAGGGGTATATCCCCATGACAAACCACCAGGAATTCTGAATGCTTGAGTTTTTTCCACTACTTGGTAAACATTATATGTATGCAAAAATCTTACAAAGAAAGCCTGGTAATAGTACTGCAATAAATTCTACAAGATTTAAATAAAGAATTTCCTGATTATGTTCAGCATACAGTCTGTATGCATTCTACCTTTTAACTTTTTCAAATATTCTCTTTAAACTGTTTCCCATCATTTAGAGTTAAGTCATGCAAACTTTTGCTTATTGTTTTGACTGTGAAAAGCAACATCACTTTGAACTTCAACAGAACTGGTAATGGGTAATTTTAAAGAACTTTTGACTGTGCCACAGGATTCTTTTCCTCTGTTTACTTTTCTCATAAAACATATTCTGCTAGTCTAGCAACTTAATTATAAACTGCCCAGTCTCTGCTTAGCTTTTATAGTTAACTTACAGTGTAAACTGTCTGATTGCTATAGTACCACACACATCATATTTTGTTGATATATTCTGGGTTCCAATAATTTCTGAGTTAAAAAATTGGTGCAGAGGAGATCACACAGAGGAGATCATCCAAGGAAGGCAATGCATCTTTTTTGCTTCTTTTCCTCTTGAAATTTTAAAAAATGTACAAATACTGAGATTGAAAACATTTATTTAATACATGTCTGTGTGTCTGATGATAGAAATGTACCTTTAACAGAAATGAAAACTCTCAACAAAAGGTGGGGGAGAACTACAAGGGCCTGGCAGAAGCTCCTGTAAGCACATCCAATAACAGTTTTGGAAAAGAGAAAAAAAAAAAACAACAAAAACCAAAACACAAACACAAAAAAACCCCCAACTTGCTCCTTACCTTACAAAAGTGCTTTGTACTTATTTTACCACGTAGACACACAAAGCTGATTTTCGCCTTCTCACAAGGGACTATTATAACACTCCTTTTTGTGGGGAGGGGGTAACAAGTAATTACTAAACAACACTAAGAATCTCTAAAAGAAGACATCCTACAGCTGGCAAAAAAAGCCCCAAAACAGGATGTTCAATTGTGCCAAATGAATTGCTGGGTGATAGTATCTGAACTGAGGAGAAAAACTATTGGAAAGGAAGAACACAAAATGGGAAGGAGAGAAATAAGTTGATGGAGGCGATTGAGCTTCTTAAAATGGTCTTAAACCAATCAGTCTCCATCAGTAAACCCATCTACCAGTTACACTACAAGCTGGAAGTGATTCTTTCCCTTTGGAAAGAGAGAATAGGGAGGATACATAAGGAAAAATACCTGGAATGATATTAGGGATTAAGTTATGCTATAATCCTATGTGTGTGTGCTATCACTATTACATTCTTAACCAGAATATGAAATACTCATGAAACAAAAGATCCATGGGAAGATTAGAAATGTTAAAAAGTGGGAGAAAAAAAACCAAATATATTGAGAACTACACAGAGAGCAAACATGCAGAGGAAAACATTTTTTATCTCACAGAAGTTGTTTTAGTGACAAAATCTCTTTAAAACTGTATAAGAATTATTGCAGAAAGTTGACATTGTTAAAAGTATTCCATATATCTGACTTAAATGTTCATTCTAGATATACTTTCTTAAGTGACAATCACTCTAGAAAGAACCAAGATTGCACCCATGGGTTACCTCAACTGAGCAAATCAGTTTTAGAGAGAGATTTTGAGAGAAGAGGGAGATGAGAGAGTAAAGCAGCAATGACATATGACAAGGGATCTATACTAACTCTTGTATAAGAAGACAATAGTGAAGAGAAAAAATATTCAAAGGCATATCCAGGAATACCTTCCTCATAAATTTACTTATTTTTAGCAGAAACTCATCATTAATAGAGCAAGCTTTTTAATAGCTTCACTAATAATTTGATCAAGGCGCATTCATAAATAGTTGTGTATTTTGTAATTGCAGTGATTTCATAGCAAAAGTTCAAACGTAACTTTTATTTTCTGGCTTCTAATTGAAGGTTTATAATGAAACTGCATATAACCTGACTGTTCACCTACTCATTAATGATGCTGAACTCAGAATTGCTACTGTGGCATCCTGTACTACAGCCTGCTCTAACTGCTGTGCACTGCTTTTCAGTCAAGTAAACAACTGCTCTTTCAAGTGACCAAAATGCATGTCTGCCCTCAAGGAGATGCATTTTGCTGTATCATTAAACAAAAATGTGCAGTCTATGATATCAAAAGACTAATGGTATGAAAATATCATCACTTCATCATAGAAAAACATACAAATTAGTGAAAAAAATATTTGCCCTTTATATAGCAATACATTAACAGAGAATCATCCCATGCAGACCTGAGAAACCCCAAACTGCAGAAAATTCTAACACAAACTCTCTACTCCAGAGTGAACAAAAGACTTCTCCCACCAGGTAGGCTAAACCAAAATGACCCAAGCTGTTTTTAAACGAAGATTCTCCACAAAGCCCATAAAATCACCAACTGAGTCCTTCTTCAAGAATAAACATCAAATAAAAATGAAGATTTTAAGCCAGTGATTTTTGTTGGTCTTTTCTACAGATGGTCTATGAGAAACTTTCTACTTAATCTGCCTCCAGTGAGATCATCCTCTTTAACTACAGAAATTCATGTGATGTTAAAAATAAGCATGGCAAGGCTATGTTGTATGATCAGCTGAGGAATGAGACTGAGACAGGGCACAGTTTCTCACACAGAAAATTTTAAAATACTAATGAAACACAAAAAGTTGTTTTACATCTACTTTAATAGATTTAATTCACTTGCATGCCCTTCGCTGCAGGCACATCCACTTCGGCTTATTTTAGTAAGACATTTGAACTCTGCCAAGGACTCTGCATGTTTTTGAGTCTTACCTTGTAATTTTAACAGTGGTTTTTCATTTCCATCTGATTTCTAACACAAAATGCCATCTCTTCTGATCATCTCCACACTCTCAGAGACACTCTGCACTTAATGACAAGTGTTGAAAAGCAAATTACTACAGATCTGATCACAAGTCTATCTCACAGCAGAATCTCATCCAGTTTCATGACTGATAGTTGGTTCTTTTGTGTATAAATTGGAATGTATGTATAGTTCTTTTTTTCTATATATTACTCTTAGAGACTGAAGGTTGCACATATTTCACTTTTGATAATACAGAGGTCTGGTTGCGTTCAGGCCAGCATAAACTGCAAATGTTTGCATAAGACTTTTTACTAAGGAACCCTGCCTGGCACCCATCCTGGCACGTTCCCAGGCACTGGTGTCCTGTTGTGTGCTGTGTGTTCCATGCACCCCATGGTGTGCCATGTATCACACATGTCCCGTGCATCCTGTGTACGCCATGTACCCTGTGTGCCCCACGTACCCAGTGTGCCCTATATTCCGTCTCAGGTGTGTCCCATGTGTATCATGTATTCTGTGTGCCCCAGGTGTACCCCGTGTATCCCATGCGGCTCTCGGACTTCCCGCGCGGCCGTTCCCTGGGGAAGGCCTCTCCATAAAAAACAAACCCTAGCTAAAACCGGGCACGACGCACAACCTCTCAGACATACCACCCCGCACCACAGCCGCGATTCAGTCGGCCCGCCCGGCGATAAGCAGGGGCCGGGGCGGAGAGCGAAGACCACCACCCGTTCCTCCTTCCCGGCCTGCTGAGGAAAGAAGAGCGGGGAGATGCGGGCGATACCCCGGTGAGCGCCGCCTCTGCATCTCCCCCCCGCAACGACGAGCCCCTCACGGCACCATCACCGCTCCCGCACGAGGCACGGGCCCTCCTCTGCGCATGCGTGGGCAGCCCTCAGCGCCCCCCCCC
>VXAU01005790.1:52461-79902 GCA_013399695.1 Formicarius rufipectus | reverse complement strand
GGACCGGGGTCCCCCGCCCCCGCCGGGCCGGCCAGTGCTGCGGCGGGCTGGCCCGCAGGTAAGGCTCTCCGGGCCCGGGCGAGGACTGGGGAGAGGAAGGTCGTCCTAGACACAGAAACCCGAGAGCNCGCGGGGGAAGCGGCGGCTCGGGCGCGGTGTGCGGCCCTGCCGTGCGGGCGGGCCCGGGACAGCCGGCTCGGCACAAACCCTTCCGGGCGGCGCTGCCGGGGCAGAGCCGCCCTGTGGGCCCGGGGCCGGGCGGGACGGGGGAGAAGGGAAGGTGTGCTGAAATCCCAGCTGTGGGTTTTTCCGTGCCTTTCTCTCTCGTACTTCCTCGAAGCACGGTGCGGCCGCCTCGCTGTTCCAAAGCGGTAGGGCGTGCCCCCTCTGCGGCGAGCTGCGGGAGGGCTCGGTCACGCTCGCTAATGCTTGGGCATTTGAGGGCTTTTATTCACTTCGACACGCGTTTCTTCATTCTTAGTTGACCCAGTTGCTATAATGGTAAAGAGGCTGTTGATGATAAGAGGGTCGTGAGTTTGGAAGGAGCCCGAAAACAGCTCTGGACTATGATTGCTCCATGTGTTTTAAGTGATTTCCAGTTCGAATCCTAGAATGACGCTTTGAAGGGTGGTATTACGTATTTCATTGGTAATAAATACATTTTGTAGATGAAGCAGTACTGCATTGAATTTGTATGATCTACTTGGTGACTCATTTTATAGAGACATTTTTAGCTTGAAATGAGGAAGGCCAAGATCACTTTTTATCCCTTTAAAGTATCAGTGTTATCATCCAATATCTATGGAGATATGTGTGGGGGGTTATTACAAATTTCCTGTAAGATTAAATCAGTGCTTGTCCTTTAAACATTCATTATGGCTTGATTGTAAAGTGATTTAACTGTTACGGGGCCTCAATATATTTAATTATCTTCTTAATATGCATCTACTTCCTTGGTTAACATAGTTGCTTAGCAGTGGTGTAAGAATAGATGAAAGGTGCTTTAGCAGTACAAAATCATTTTACCTACATGACATGCTTTTGGTATTGTTTCCTGTTACTTGGGTTTGGAGATATTTACCTTACTGTGAAGTCTGTTTTACCTGAACTGAATTCTTGGCTGTAACTCAACATTTGTGAATAGCAGACAGTTGTGTGAAGTGTGTCAAGTGTAAGCTTATGGCCCTAAACATCAGTAGTTCTTGTGAACGTCAGTTCCAAAGGAGCTTTTTTATCTTTTTTCTCCAGAACCTCATTGTCTCAGAAGATAGCATAGTACTTTAACATGTGTGAACTTTTAGAAAGTGCTGTTTAGGTTGGATGCCGTGTAGTGGGGATTTGTAGAGTGTATTAAAGTCTAGACCTTAACACAGCACACAAGCTGTCATGGGCCAAAAACCTAGATCTGTATCATACATAATTGAACACCTCTGATATACAAAGTCACCAGAGGATTAGAAACAAGTAATAGATTTGATACTATGTTGCTCTTTGTAATATCCTAATGTGGTGCTTTGTTGTGGTATTTGTGAGTACAGACCAGTAGTGTTTCAAAAAAACAGAACTGGTTTCTGAGAAAGTAGCCCAATTTTATCATCTTAATGTCTTGAAACTAGGTAACATGTAAATGTAGTTAATGGGCAGTTTGTAATTAAGCATTACATGTACTTAAAAAACTTTATGTCAATAAAGTTATGTAAATATTGCTGTCTGCTTATGAGGATGATGAAGTTCACGTTTCCTTGAGTTAGGCTAGTACAGTTAGACCCGCTTCTAGAGAAGAGGTGAGGGGGTGCCTACCAAAGCACCAGGTGGGAACAAGTGTTTCTCGGCCCACCAAGGCTATTACCACTGCAGAGGATTAGTCAGCAGGAGTGGTGTCAAGTGATAGAGTTTTCTCCAGCCTGTGTTTCATCTAAGAGGTACCCAGGGCAATCTCTTCCCCTTAACTTCAGTAGCTTTTCTTCGTTGTACTGTAACTGTAGCACTAGTAGAAAAGAGTGTAGGAGTATATTAAATTGGTAATGGAAAAATATTTTAAATAGTTGCAGCTTATTACAGAATATGGGTTGTTACCATGGGGCTTTCTGTTTGTTTCATTTAAAAAAATGGAGCCTCGATATAGTAGCAGTATTTTGTTTTGGTTTTAAATGAGCAATGAATCATTCTTTTGCAAAATGACAGAAAGTGTACTCATTTTGAAACAGTCGACTGTAAAAATGGTGGTTCTTTCATATTAGAAGAAACACTTCTGGAATATGCTTATGGTTTATTTTTATTACACATTTTAATTATTTTTTCATGGTGCTGATTGTCATTTCCTTATATTTTAAAATTACATTTTAATTTAGTTTGTTCCTGTATCTTTAGCAGTTATCGTAGCACTAATTCTAGAAAAGTCCAGCTTCTCTGAAGCCTACATATTGTTTGCATTGTGCCCTGAGAGATCCTTTGGTGAATGACCATTGTAAGAGCTTTGCAGATGCCTCATATCACTGATGATAATATCCTGTACTTCATGTTTTATTTGGTGCAGTAATGGTATCTCCAAGTGCAGCTGTTGGCAACTGACTGGCGAAGAACTCATACTTCGTGAAATAAGTGCCACCACTTGAAGTTGCATCACTGCAATATTGTCTTGGAATTTTGATAATTTGCAAAAACTGAGGAAGGTCACCAAAGATAGCTTGGTGGGTCTGTAGCTGTCCCGCAGTCCTACAGGGCTCCAGGATACCTTGGGACGTGTCCTGTCTTGCATTGCTTTAAGTTTACCAAAACTAACCAGGTACTGGTACATTTTAAGGATTCATCAGGCATTTACAGACTCTTGCAGCCTGATAATAACTTTTTGGTTGTCTTAACTGGTGACTTTCTGTTCATCTATAGCTTCATAACACTAACTGAGGGATTTCAACTTCCTCTGTTACTAAACCACCATGAACTCATAAGAAACTGTATTTCTCAGATTTTAAAATGGCAGTGAACTGCAAATACACTGTATTGAGTGGTTTGTGCAGTTCTCTAAAGTAACTTTTTTTTCTGGAAAAGCTGACATGAGTTTGTCCGCTCAAAGCAGAAACTTTATGCCAACAGTTTCTGAAGTGAGCCATGATTAGAGAGCAGTTTCTTTAAAATGGGAATACTATTCATCAATTGGAATAACTGCCTCCAACATAGCAGCAAGCACTGTAATCTGGCAGATTATAATTGTATGCTTTTCTCAGTCTGCCTTTTCCCTTTAATATTTTACTCTTTTACTCATAGTAGCTTTTTTTTTTTTTTTTTGGTAATAGTTTGTTTTCAGTTAATATTATTCTGAACAAGGCATTCTGAATGAAAATTCTAAATAAGTGCTTAAAACTACTGCCTTAAACCCCAGTCTTTTTCTCTTACTCCCTACACACCTCTTTGTTGGGTCATGGTCATCCTGTGATCATGCAGCCCTTTTTCTTAGGTGCATTTGAGTCCATGAGCAGATACACTAATTGCAAAGAGCACCCTTGTATGTGGTCTTTCTTCTGAGAAAGACACGTGTCCATCCTACATAGTTTTAACTCATGTAAACTAATGTATTTTTATTGTGTCCATTTGCTTTGTCTCCTTTAGAACTTACTTTGACAAAACAGTGAAAATCAAGCAAACAAGACTGTGATTTCCAGTATGATTTTTTTATACTCCTTCTCAAATATGAATTCAACTTCTGCTGTTTTGCAGTACTAATACATCAGGCTTTTTGTAGCTTTCTGTTGCTAGAGTTGCAGTTTTATGAGACTGTTCTTTAAAATTACTGGTTTGGGTTTTCCACTGTTATTCTGAACACATTAAGTTTTAGAACTTAGCATACCTTCACTCAGCAGCAGTGTTCATTTTTTGAAGTAAAAAGCGAGTGTTCAGTTAACTTACGGAGTATATTTAGATTCTTTAATTTCAACTTCATCATTACATCACCTTTTTAGTTAGATATTTGACAAAGCTTTTGCTCTCCAGTATATTGCAAAAGTATTTTTTCAGTATGTTTAATATTTGTGGAACTGACAAAAATCGAGTTACTACTGTTTGTGATTTGTCACCAATCTGGGGTTTGTTTACATGAGGAATATTGGTTTTTTCCCCTCACGCTTCTTACATTTATCCTTATTTTTTAACGTTATTTCTAACATTACTTGTCTAAATAATCTTCGTCCAGATTCTGGTTCTAGAGCAGGGCTGTTCTTTCCTGTTGTTGAATATATAGAAATTGTGTCTCCACAGGTGAATTTTAATTATCTTATAGTCTTGCTTGAAAGAGAAAAGGAGAGTTTTGGTCTGTTATTTATAGCCTGTTCACACTATACTATCTGGATCCCTTGTATGTATGCAATGCCAAGTATGCTGGCATACACCCAGGCATTTAGAACAGGTGGTGCCACTGAAGGTGGTGAGTGACAGGTCCTTAAATTGTAGTGTAGCTTTTTTTTGTTTTAGTGAAGGTGGGTCACACTTTTTTCTAGGAAGCAAAAAATAATCAAAGAGAATCTTTACTCAAAAGGTAATAGGAAGAAGAGTAGAGAGCGAAAACTTCAGGCAGAGTTCAAATTTTATATATACCTGAAGACTAATGAGAGGGAATTGGAGGGTTTTTCTGACAGGTATTCTGGTTTGTTTGGAGACTTCTGACTCTTCAGTGTTTTGGAATGAAATACAACAGGATGTCACTTCATCAGTTGTGTAATAGAGTGTGTAACCCTGCCTATAGTAAGAATTAAGCAAGTAATAGATGTGATTATGGAATTCTGAACTGTAAATGCAGCAGATATTATGTTATTTCCTTTTATATTGATTTACATGAATGATAAAAGATAATAGCAAATCCTTCTTTGTCTGTTGTGTTTTGGTGTTCTCTTTAGCTTGTTTTTTGTGACAAATTTAATATTACAGCATATATTAAATTCTTTTATCGTATGCAGCATAATAATTTTTCCTGTAATTAGAAAGTTATGGAAGTGAAGCACCTCAGAAATATTTCTACGTGCATGTGAAATATTGGTATCTTATCTTTTCCTGAGAAGTAACATTGTGATATGCATAATATTAATGATCCTCTTACTCTTCAGTGGGACCAGTTTTGGGCCAGTATCTTGTCAGACAATTTTGCTTGTTTGATTCTCACACAAAAGAATTCCCTTTTTCACGTTTGTTATTATCCAGACCATTTTGCCAAGGATGGGCCTTGCAAGCACCTGCCACTAAGCAGTGGCCCTACGGGTTGCTTAGTCTTTTGTGTTTTCCTGGGGTTCTTAGAGTAGCCTTTCCTTTGTCGTTTTTAGCCTTTGCTAGTTTTGACTTCACCTGAGCTTTGGCTTTCCCAATTCCCTTCTTAATTCCTCTTTGTAGTCAAAGGCAAGGTCTCTGTGTACCTTCTGCGTAATCTGTCCCTGCTCTCTCTTGTTTTTGGGCTCAGACAGTTCTGTGCCCAAGAAGTATGGCAGATGGCTGACAGGGATGCCTCACTTTCCTTCCTTCACAGTGAAGCTGAGATGAAGTGTGTTTTCCTCGTATAAAGCATCAGCATCTAATTTTTATGGATTTGCTACTCTATAAATTAGTATTTACTGTTAACCTAAATATAGCTATACTAAAAATAGCTGTATAACTCACTACATTCCCCAAGTCTGCCAGATAAGAACATTTCACTGAATTAACAAACCAAAGTTAGTTGTCAGTTAAAAATGGTATGTTGTTTAAAGGATATGAACAAATGCAGTTCAAATCTGTGGTATGTGCAGTTATTCGTCAGTTTTTGCTTAGGTTGTAAATACTTAAGAAATATGGCCCTTAACATACAAATTAAAATAATTTCATTTTGTGCTTAGTGACTTTTAGTAGATAGGTTGGAGTTCTGTTCTTACATGAACTCATCTGTTGTAATACCAATGTCATGGTATTTCTTGTGGCTAATGTATAACCTTGTCAAAGTAGTAGGGGGAGTATTATTTTGTGTTTGTGCGACTTCTAGTTTGGGCCCCATCTGCTTTTGATATCAGAAGCCAGCCTATAAAAATTACTGAAAAAAGATGCAGATTTTTTGAGGCATTTATTCTGAATGTGGACAGCAATCTGTAGCTCTGAGCTTAAACCTTTGCCACGGACATCTGAAAACTGCTTCTGCATGTATTTATCTAATTTAACCTGAGTACAAAACCTAAGTTTGCTTGCATGTTTTTAAGACTAAAATGCAAACTCTTATCAAATGGATTAATAGTGGCAGTACTAGTGCTGGGCCTTATCCCAGAGTCTCCCTGATTTTGAACTCTGCTGTCCTACTTCTAAGACTCCTCCTAATCTCTGATAAGAGCAAGGCTGGAATCTTGTATTTCTTCCTGGAAGGATGCTGGTATCTAACACCAGAATTAAAGCCAAAACAAACAACAATAACAAAATCATGCTGTGGAGGAGTAACAAATAAATGGAACCATGAGCCACGGGTATGTGTTAAAACCAGTCTGTAGCAGGTGAGTCCTGTATATTGGTCTGAATGTCTGTATTTTATTCGAACACTTTGCACTGCAAAATGAATGAGCAGCCTATGAAATGGATGGAATCCAGGGCTGTACTTGCATCCACTTTCCCCTGTCAAGGGTAGATTCATTACTGGACAATAGAACTGCATGCTCTGTGGCCCATTAAGATACTGTAGTTTTATTCCTGCAAGCTCTCTTTAAAGATTTGTATAGAAAGGAGTTCTTTTGCGCTTTCAGTAGTGATCTCAAAATAGCATCTGGAAATTAACAGGATTATTGTGTAATTGTTGTATCTGGCCTATGCAGATACTGGCTGTTAAGAAGGTGGCCATGTATGTTCACAGAATCACAGCACTGGAAGGGTTTGGACTACAGAGAGTCATCTGGTCCAACCTCCCTGCCAAAGCAGGATCATCCTAGAGCACATTGCTCAGTGTTGTGTCCGGACAAGTTCTGAGTATCCAGTGAGGGAGACTGCACAACCTCTCTGTTCAGTCTGTTCCAGCGCACTGTCACGTGCACAGTAAAGAAGTTTTTCCTCATGTTCAGGTGGAACTTCCTGTGCATCAGTTTCTCCCCTTTGCCTCTTGTCCTATTGCTTGGAACTGCTGAGAAGAGCCTGGTCTATCCTCTTGTCACCCTTCCTTCAGATACTTACAGACATTGTTGAGGTCCACTCTGAACAGGCCCTGTTTTCTCAGTCTTTTGTAATAAGAGGGATGTTCCAGACCCCTAATCAGCTTTGTTGCCCTCTGTTGGACCCTCTCCAGGAGCTCCACGTCTCTCCTGTACTGTGGAGCCCAGAAGTGCACACAGCACTGCAGATGTGGCCTCCCCAGGGCTCAGCAGAGGGGCAGAATCAACTCCCTCAACCCTGCTGGCAGTGCTCTTCCTAATGTAACCCAGGATACCCTTGGCTTTGTTGGCCACAAGGACACACTGCTGGATCATGGACAGCTTGTTGCCCATCAGGACCCCCAGGTCCTTCTCTTCACAGCTGCTTTCCAGTAAGTCGGCCCTCAGCCTGTCCTGGTGCCTGAGGTTATTCCTCCCCAGGTGCAGGACTCTGTTGAATTTCAAAAGGTTCCATGCTGCCCATCTCTCCAGTTTGTCAGGCTCCTGAAGGACTGCACAGCCCTCTGGGATTGGCCACTCCTTTCAGCTTTGTGTGAACAAACTTGTTGAGGAGGCTCTGCCTCTTCATCCAAGACACTGATGAACAGTTAAGCAACAGTGGGCTCAGTACAGAACCTTGAGGAACACTACTAGTTGTAGGCCTCCAACAAGACCTTGTGCTGCTGGTTATGACCCTCTGGAATCTGCAGTTTTGTCAGCTAGCCTACCTCACTGTCCACTCACCCCCTCCACATTTCCCGAGTTTGCCTCTCACTGAGAGACACAAATGTCAAAGGCCTCGGTAATGTCAATGCAGACAATATCCACTGCTCTCCCCTCATCCATCCAGGTAGTTGTCTCATTGCAGGAGGCAATCAATTTCAAGTCTTTGCTGTCTTTTCTCTCAGCAGTAAATATTCTATTTGCCTCATCTGAGCACATCAAGATTAGTAAAATACCTGTAAAATTTGAAGCAGAACAAAAATCTTGCCTGCAAGGAAAAAAGAGTTAACGGGGGAGAAAAAAAGGCGTCAAAGCTAAAATACATTATAATAAATACAGTATATTAAAAAAAAAAAGAGCTATGATGCTGCTTGTACCAGTTCAGTTTCCAAAGGATAGCAAATAGTAGTTCCCTTCTAAACATTTTCTATTTGCAGGAAGAAACTTTTGTTTTAAATAAGATGTTTTCTCAAGCCCTGTATGGGATACTTATCTTGTTTATATCAACTAGCTGGACTACTACCAGATTTTAATCTGATGTTGGGAAGGACCTGGATGTCTGGAAATAGGATTTCTTCAGGGTATTTGGGAAAAAAACCTAACAGATTTTTTTTCTCATGTGTAACATTTTCCTGTTTATAGCTGTATGGCTATGTTTTCTTTTGTTGGTGACTTTTATATACTTGCAGTTGGTAAGAGAAGAAAACTAAGAAGGTATTTTTTTTATTCTGGGTATGTGGTGTTTTCTCTCTTAATTTCCTAAATTGTGAAACTTGTTAGGCAAAAGAAAATATTTTTTTTTTGCATGAAAATGTCTTTATTTCTGCTGTGGTAAAACTTTAGAAGACAGCAGTTCTCCTTCAGTTGCAGCTGAATGAGAACAGTTGTATTAAAATGTAAATAAGCCCCGTCTACCTGCTGGGACGCTTTACAAGGTTTGTGGGCTGAATCTCTCTTTGCTGTGTTGGAGAGAATTCTTAATGATCATGTAAATTTAATTCATGAACCCTTTGTTGCTTATAGGGATTTTTTCCACATCCTTAAAATAAAAGGACACTCCTTTTTAGGAATTATGCAAAGTGACAGGCTACAGAGGTATCCTTGTTGATCTGGGAGAGTTGACAGCTGTGCCTGACTTTGAAGGTAGAGTAGAAAAATGCTATATGTGCACCTTGTGGGGTGAAGTGGTGTTCTATAAAGCTGCCACAAGTTACTCAGATAAAGTTTTACCAATGTGTTCCAATGACATGTAGGTTTCTTAACTATTACATGTCTAAAGAATTGGAAAATATATGACATTTTGGAGTGTAGATTGTTTGTTTTTAGTTCCAGATCTGAATGAAAACTGAGCTTTGTCCTGTCTGTGTTTTCAAATACAGATCCAGATAATAAAAATGGGAACTCCTGGATCAGGAAGGAAGAGAACTCCAGTGAAGGACAGGTTTTCTGCAGAAGATGAAGCTCTGAGTAACATCGCCAGAGAGGTTTGCTAATTTCAAAGTGTCTTAAATTCAGAAATAGGCATGAAGCAATCTCGTTATCCAGAAAAAGTTAGGCTTTTTTAAGCTGTGCATTAAAAAGTGTAATAAGACAAAAGTTTGGCAATCAGTACAAACTCAGAGTATTTTTGATCAAAAAATCATGTTTACTCTAATGTCATTATGGTGAGGTGGTAATTGTATGATTAGTGTAACTTTACAGAATCACACTTGAACTTAGCAGATATTTCTACAGGTAGTTTCCTGCTTAAATGAAAAATCCAGTTACTATCTCGACTGCAAAACTAAAAAAAAGTTACACATTTATCCTATTGCGGTGTGTAGTATTTCTAAGATAGTAAATATAGTGTGTTAGTGTTGAATGAATAGTAGTTGTTATTAAAATATATTTGTAATAGGTTCTAGTTTAGTGAAAAGTTATGTTTCTTTCAAAATATGCATAATATTACACTATTCCAAGAATTTCACCACCTGAAAAACAGAGCACTGGAGGTAACCAGTGAAAAGTGCAATTAACAAGAAGTTGATGCAGAGAGGAACTTTTTCCCTCCGGATATAGGAAGAAGGCAGCTGGAATTTAGTCTTACAGAGGTCTGTTTGGCCTAGAGTTGTTCTGGGAGGAAATGCTGTGACTTGGGAACAAAAGCCTTAGTACTGTTTGTATACAAGTGGATACAGAAGCTTTGAGCTACATTATCTGCAAAGCTGCTCATCCTAGCTGACATAAATGAGTGAAAAATGCAGATTCAAATTGGCTTTGTAATGTAAACTGTTGTCTATATATGTGTGTATAAGACAAAACAGGTAGCTGATAAGTCTTTGAAAACAGATTCTTTAGGCATTTTCAAATACATCCATCATGGACTGCAGGGAAAAGATAGGCTTTGTCAGTTAAAAAAAAATGCAGTTGGTAACTTTTCAGAAATTGATGTTTTCTGTCACTTCTGATGGAAGTTTCTTCCTACCAGCCAGGTTCTGTGGGGGACTCTGGATCATGTGTGGTCTCTCATCAAATTCCATCTCTCAGTTTTTGGGGAAAACAGTTAATGAACAGATGGAATATGGCCTTAAATTTCTTTGAGCTTTTGCATGGTTTCAGTTCATTTAGCCTAGACAAAGAGATCTCAATAGTAAGATGTAATAAATATTATCTTACTTAAAATTACTCTTTGGATTTGTTCTCTTACATCACTAAACCCATCAATTAAAATTTCAGCATGAGAGTAAAGTAAACAAAAATTAAGGGAGTTTCCCTCGTAGTCCTAAGAAAATACTGGGACTCACAGCTCTAAGTGTTATCTCACAAAAATGCAAGTGGAATGTCTGGTCCAGGAATGAAGTGTATATTCTGTGAAAAATGAACTGGAAGAGGAGCTTGCTGAAAAGCTCATAAAACTTATTCACTATTTTGATGTTAATATAAATCTGCCAAAGATGACTAAAAATTTTATGCTGATTGTTATTTAAGGGGTGGGTATTTTGTATTCAGCTGTTTTATGTCTAGTAATAATTCTCAAAACCTAGTTGAATTAAATTGTTCTAAATGTTCCTTCTGATTTTCTTATTCAACTTATTTTTTTTACTTTTTAATATGTTTATGTTATTGTTCATGGCATTGAATTCACCTGCTCCCTAGCACTGAGAAAGAGTAAAGGTGATGTACAGGACAGGCATCTCCCTATGCGTCCTTTTCTGGAAGCAAAGCACTCTCCCTGTTAGTCTGTGCCAAAAGTGAGAGTAGTTGCAGTTGATTAGTTTGGCAGTCTTACCTTGGTGCATCAGACTTTATAATGTTTGTTTCAAAAGCAGTGGGAACAGGTGTAGATTTATTGTCCATGTGTTCCCTGCAAGGAAAAGAAACAGAACTCTGAGTGTATATGCATACGATTACATTAAAGTGGAGTAACAGCAAGTGTATTCTAATTATAGCAAGGTTAATTTGAAGTCAGCTTATCTCTTAAAAGGCCTATCTCCTAAAATATAGAGTTCCTTTATACCACCTTCTGGTTCTTTCTCTAGCTCTTGTAATGGATTCTTAAACTATTAGCATTGTCAGATTGTCAAAGAATAAAGCCGCCTGGTGTAGAAGACACCTTTTTACCTCTTGTGGAAAATTCTACTCTCACAAGGAACAGATAAGGATTGTCTAGTGTAACTTCAGGCTCCTGGCAACATTATGTGTTTATTTGTTAAACAAAAAGGATTCCTGCATAACGAGGTAAATGAAAATTGAGATCTGTGTTCACAATCTACATTGGATACAGCTGATACGATCTCACAATGTGTTTTCCCTTTGAATTTGTTGTGGGGATTCTCTGCTTAAGTTGTTTTGTGGACAGAATATCTTCAGCTGAGTTGTGCATCACTGCTTCACTTGTCTTTGTCATTTATGGACAAGCTATGTTAATTTTAAATATTTAGCAGTAATCTGTCATCACCAGGCATCTCTTATACCTGAGACAACTTTCTCCAAGACCAGCCTTACATGCAAGAACAAATGTTTCAATCACTTCTGTGTTCTTACACTGGCCATGACTCAAGCTCAGATACAGTGAATATAATGAGAAGAGTCTGACTCTTGCAGTTCACCATCCTCAACCTGATAAGCAGCAGTTTGATGGCACAACCAAGATTTGCCATTTATAATCTTTTTTTTTCCCCCTCCTCGTACTTCAATCAGCAACCCTTCAGTTCTTCAGGGTTGAGTAACTAGTGCTTGTGGATGACATTTGCAACACTGTTCACTTGATTGCTACTTTGTAGAACCTTGTCTATGGTTTTGGTTTGTTTGGGGATTTTTTTCCGGGAACTGTTCTCATTACTATTTTTACTGTATATCAGGAGCCTGGAAGGTCTTAAGAGGTGTTTTCTCATGGGAGAGAAAGATTCATTTGGATTTAAAACTCACTCTGTAGTTGCTCAAACTTGGAGTACAGTTCTTATTTTGGTAAATAATGTCATGTAACTGAATTGCCATGGTAGAAAAAGCTAGGAGTTCAATTCTTTTAAGTGTCTGAAGGATACATCATGAATTTAAAAAAAACAGTTAAGAACATAGTCTTTGTCATATTGGATCTATTCTAAGTTCAGTATGCTTTTTTCTCTGCATATAGCTTCAGCTTCTTTCAAGAAAACAAGCAAAGCCTCAAAGAATCCCACCCTTATGGATATTGCCTTTTTAGATGCTAGACGATTTTTGAATTTGTAGTAAGTTTTAATAAATGTTTTAATAAGTAATAAGTATTGATTCAAAGTTTTGTTTGCTTTTCGTTTTAGTAGTGTTTAAGGATATTTTATAGGATATAGTATGTTCCAGAGATTTGCTAATCTATATATGAATCTGTGTAATAAATGGCAAAAGAAAGAGACATCAGAAATAAAGAATCTTTAAAACTCTTAAGTCATGTTAAACCTTAAGCTTTTGTTGTTTATATTTGCTTTGTAGGCAGCTGGAATAGGGATATTAGAAATAAGTGGAAAAGAGGTACTTCTGAGGAGACATAAGAAATACTTTTGGCGCATAAGTGATGGCCTCTGGTTCATGAGATAGTAAGAAGATGGGGATAAAAAGGCATGGAAGTGAGAATACTGAAGAAATGAGCAGCAGAAGAGAGGAATTGTAGAACGGTTTGGATTGCAAGGGACCTTACAGAGCATCTCATTCCCCCCCCCTGCCATAGGCACAGACTCCTTCATGTCCACGTAATAAGAAATTATGAAATAAACTTCAGTTTACCGTGTGCAGTAATGTATTAAGAAGTACGGTGACTGTTTGTAGAACACTCCCCCTGCTCAGTGTCCCGAGCTGGCAGGCTGTCCTGGTGCGGTGCCGGGAGCCCCGGGGCAGGGACAGCCACGCCCTCGCCGCCGCCCTCTGGTGGGAGAAGGAAAACGTCTGGGCAACTGCAGGACTGTGAGCGCTGCATGTTCCTTGGCAGAGAGAGAAAACAGTTATATGTATTGTAGCCCATGATGATAAAATAATTCTAACTGTTCCAGAGTTGAATATTTCAGTGTAGCCTGTATTTTATCTTTATGAAGCTTTCATGCTGAATCTAAGCTAATTAATTACCTTTTCCAGAGCATGAAAATTAAAATACTGTTGCTTTATAGTGAATTCCTTCTTGCAGGCAATGGAAAGGCAAAAGGTGCCTGTCTATCCTATGGAGGCAGGTGTTATGCTTCTCCTTGTTGAGAATGAAGGGAAGATTTTATCATATCCATTCTGTGCATTATCATGCTGCTTACCTGGGTGAAGACCTTGGTCATTGCTGTGAAGAGACCAAGAAAAAAAATGCATCAGAAAGGAGAGAATCCAGATTCAATCTTTATGAAGGGATTAAAGTCTGGTGTTCATTCCTTTCTCCTTTCTTTCCTGCCATAAATATCTTTGATTTAACAGAGGAACAATGTGTTATCTTTGAATGTTGAGATAAAAACTTTTCAGAAGATTGCAGTAGAATAAGTGTTTAAAAACAAAGATGGGAAAAAATTGAAGAAGCAGAGATGGATTTCTAAATGACTCCAAGTAGTTGTTAATAATTGAATTTTAGGTGGAAATCAGGAAGCTCACTCTGTCACCTCCTGGAAGGAAAACATTATCTTGCTGCCTCTATGTTTGCTAAGCATATGCAATGAAATAACCTAAACAAAGAGAATACTTCTTTAAGGTATTGCTTAACTCCTTGAAAACAGGCAGAATAATCATATTCTTCTGGAATGAAATGCTGTGTATCTTTAACTGTAAAGCATGGCCTGTCCTTGAAGGTTAGATGCGAATATCTTCCGTTCTATAGACAGAACTAGACCGAGACATATCAGCTGGTTGAGTCCTTTCTCTTTTTGTGCTGCATACCTGTCTATGTGACAGTTTATATGTGACAGAGCAACAATTACAAAGTAGGTCTGTAAATGGGAGTACTTCCTGGTATATGGGAATTTCCTTGCTTTACTTGTCATCAGGTAGGAGAAAGAGCGGCTTTATGCTGCTCTGATAAAAGATTACATTGTGGCAGTCAGGGACGTTGACACAGCCTTGGCATCATTTTATCTGAGTGTTACGGGTTCAGGAGGATTTCCACTCACAAAATAAAAAACATAGCTGAGGTGGCAAAGCAAATTTGTTCCTATAACACAGTTACAATAGCAATGCAAATGTATTCTGTTACTGGCAATACCAAACAACACATACCAACCCCTGGAGTCTTGACAAGTCACTGAGCAGGAGAAGGAGTGCAGCACTCAGCACGAGGGACAGGCAGGCAGGGCAGCTTCAGAGCATCCCCTGCATCACAACGATGCTCCTCTTGTCATCCTCTCCCCCCAGCCCAGGACCACGTCTTCTGTGGAGTGGAATTCTGCCAGCTGCAGCATCAGCTGGTGCGTGGCCAGCGCAGCAGCCGAGGCCGCAGCAGCTCAGGATGCTGAGTCTGGGCTGACAGGGGCTCTGTTGTTCCTTTAGCAAAGGCCAAGTTCCCACCAGTTGGATGTTACACTAATCTGATGTTTCTTTCTTCAAGGTTTAGTTCCCCACAGTGAAACTATACAGTGTTTTCCCATGTCACATCAAGGAGCACAACCACGGATCGAATATGACAGGGCTTGAGACACAACTCTGGTCCCTGACACACTGAGTATGCAAAATACAGAAAAATAGGCTTTACAAGACTCATTTGAAGTTAAGACTAACTATTTTGAGTAATAAAACCGTAATGTGTCTGCCTTCTTACTTTTCTACCTGTAGTTTAATCATCATAATTTGAAGTTAAACTCCAAGTAGAAAATCGCTTTCATTTTCCTGTAGTACAGTAAAACAGTTTTATAGGTTTCCAGTGTTTTACATAAACCTATGCTGTGATAGTGGTAAGAGCAGGAAAAAACCTTATCCTTAATCAAAGGTAAAACCCCATTGAATTGTACATTTTTAAGAAGTTATATAAAATTAAGTGTTTTGGTTCTTAGAAGTTTTGTCTTTTTGGCTGATTCTGTTTCCCATAAGCTTTTAATTAACATTTGATAGATAACTGAAATTTTTGATGGAAAACCTGTCTTCAGTGGTTTAATATTTTGAGAATTTAAGAGAAAATTTTCATCAACTCATTATTCAGACATGAAGAAATTGAGTTTGTGCTTTCTTCATACATTAGCTTTATGGCAAAATTTATTTCCTCATGTAATTATCTGATTAAATTTGCGGTAGCATTTAGGGTCTGAAAGAGAATGTTTCTTTTTTTGTTGAGGCTGGATAGAAAGTGAAGCAAGTATTCTACTATTCAACTATTCTACTTGATAGAAAGTTTCTGCCAATAACCAGATTTCATGAGCAGTGAAGAAGTAAGCTCTGTGTCACTGAAGAGGGAAAGGTCATGCTACTGTTTGTCTGGCTTGTACCTTTTGCTGGGTCTGGTGTTCATAAGGTCCTTGTACAAGCCAGCTCATTTCACTAACACAGCAGAAAACTCAGAAAACTATTTTTTATTGCTTCTGTTAACTTACTGCTATGGTAGATAGTTAAACTGGCTTACAACAGGTTCTGGATGCTGGAGCTGTGTGTCCAAGGGAGGTGTTGGGAGAATAAGGGCCAGAATGGAAAGGTAGGGAAGTCCCTTTCTGGTGATAGTCAGTGGTGAAGGTAGTTCTTAAGGAATGGTAGTCTTAAATTTCCTCCCTGCATTTTGTCCACTAATCGATTTTGATTGCTATTTGAAGTATTCTAAGTGATGGTTGCTTTTTGAAATAATTCCAAATTATAACAGAGCCTTTAAATATGGTATGAGCAGTGGTGGCCTGGTATCTGTGTTTTGATTCTTTCTTTTGGGTTTTAATGTCTTTTTGTGGCCAAAGATTCTTCAGTTGCCTGTTCAAATACTATGCATAGGCGAAGTCATTTTAAAGTCCACAAGACAAGATTTTCAAGTTGTAGTGATAGTATCATTTCTGCACTCACTTCAGACATGCATCCCAGGGTCCTGAGGGAGCTGGCTGATGTTGTTCCCAAGCCACCCTCCAAGTCATATTGGTCAAGCAAAGTCACTGGTGACTGGGAGAAGGGAAACCTTGCTCCTGTTTTTAAAAAGGGTAGAAAAGAAGACCCAGGGAACTGCAGACTGGTGAGCCTCACCTCTGTGCCTGGGAAGATTGTGGAGCAGATCCTCATGGAAGCAGTATTGAGGCATGTGCAAAAAAGGAGATGATATGAGACATCCAGCATGGCTTTACCGAGGGTAAATTGTGACTGATCCGTCCAGTGGCCTTCTATGATGGAGTGATGGCAACAGCTTATGAGGAAGGCAACAGATATCACCTACTTAGACTTCTTTAAGGCCTTTGACAAGATCCCTTATGACATCCCTGTCTCCAAATTGAAGAGATGTGGATTTGATGGATGGACCGTTCACTGGATAAGGAATGGGCTGGATGAACCCAGGCAGGGTTGTGTTCGATGACTGTGTTCTGATGAAAGCTGGTGATGAGTGGTGTCCCTCAGAGGTCTCTCTTGGCACCTGGGCTCTTTAATCAACGACACAGGCAGTGGGATTGAGTGAACCCTCACATGAAGCTGAGCGGTGCAGTTGGCACAAGAGATGAAAGGATGCCATCCAGGGGGACCTGGGCAGACTTGAGAAGTGGGCCCATAGGAAATTCATGAAGTTCAACAAGTCCAAGCGCAACGTTCTGCACCTGGATTGGGGCAATCCCAGACGTGAGTCCAGACTGGGAGGTAGCCACAAAGATGCTCAGAGGACTGGGACACCTCTCTTCTGAAGATGGGCAGAGAGAGCTGTGGTTTTTCAGCCTGGAGAAGAGATGGCTTTGGAGAGACCTCATTCCATTATCTGAAGGCAGCTTATGAAAAAGTGGAGGAGTGACTTTTCACACGGACAGATAGTGAGAGGACATAGGGGAATGTTTGGTTTGAATCTAGAAGAGAGTAGGTTTAGATTAGATGTTAGGAAGAAATTCTTACTGTGAAGGTGGTGAGGCACTGAAACAGTTTGCCCAGAGAAGTTGAGTATGTCTCATTCCTGGAAGTGTTCAAGGCCAGGTTGCATGGGGCTCTGAGGAACCTGGTCTAGTGGGTGTCACCTGGTCCAGTGGTTGGAACTAGATGATCGTTAAGGTCCCTTCCAACCCAAGTCATTTTATGATTCTCTTACCAACATGTAATTCTTTTGACAAGCAACGATAACTATAAACAATTGAGTACATATTCTTTCCCAAATTTCATTCTGAGTACTCTGCATCCTTTACTACCTCTGTATTGTGATGTTGGAATTTTAATGTGTAATTGTGGAGAGATTATTGAATTAAGTACTCAAACCACTATTCTAAGAACATATTTTCAACTTTTATTATTTTCGATCTGCTTGTAGGCAGAAGCCAGACTTGCAGCCAAACGAGCAGCTCGAGCAGAAGCAAGAGATATACGTATGAGGGAGCTGGAGCGACAGCAAAAAGAGGTAGTGTAACTCATCAGGAATTCTTGTAAACCTTTACTAAAATTCTTAATGTATTTTATTTTGTATTTGCATGAGATTTTTTCTTTTACTGTAATTCAGCTGTGTGCTAGTATTTTCAGCATTAGAATTGAATAATACTGAAAGTATTCACAAGACATACTATACAGTTGTGTGTTGCTCCACACATTTCTCCTAAAGCAACATTTGCATTTATTGAAAAAAACCCAAACAAACCCCCCCAAACCAAACAAACAAAAACCAAAACCAAACCAAAACAAAAACAAACAAAAACCCAAACAAAAACCAACCAACCAACCAAAACCAAAAAAACACGTTAGAAACTAAGTTTTCACCAGTCTGGTCATTTCATGGTTATTGCATTTAATTCAGGTTTTGATATTGCATGCGAAAGATTGAGAATTTATTATTTTTCATTATTACATTCAAATTAATGGAATGTTGGTATTTGGTTGCTGTGGGCTATTTTTCCTGTGGTAATAACAAGTGCAATTTGCAAAACATTTTTTGCCTTAATTTTATATGGTTCTTCTTAGGTCACAGTTGCAGGTTTTGAACTGCTATAGGTATCTGGTATTATACTGAAGATTACATGGCAATTAACCTAGATTTTTCTGTATTTTTCAGTTTAGGAATCCAGTTTTGTGTGGGGACTAATTTATATTGTAAATGGTTTGTTTGTTTTTCTTTTTACATTCTGTAGTTTTCTCAGCATTCATATGATAGAAAATGGGCTCATATCCAGAAATGGATGGTAGGCTAAAATCACCTGTTGTGCATGTGTTTGCCATTCAGAGAACTAACACAGGATTTGGAGGAAATAATTAACTAATGGTTTGCTGTGTGTTATGTCAAAGTGTCTTACTACTTATAAACTATATATTGATGTGGATATGACAGCAAAAGACAAACTATGGAATGAGATGTTTTTCTTAAAATGAAATGGTTTGTGTTTCCACCATGTGCTGGTTTAAAATGACTAATCTATTTTAAATGAAATGAGATTAGTTTCAATCAGGTAAACATCTTAAAAATTATAATATTTTTTATTTCAGTTAACTTCTTGGGTTTGGGTTTTTACCGTTTTTTGTTCCTTTGTGGTCTTACTTTTTTTCTCCCTGAGTCACATGGCAAATGCTAGTGTCCTTACAGATGATTAAATTACTTTTATGACTTAAAAATTAATCATAGAAGATCAAAAAAATCCTTGTTTTCAGTTAATAATGATTAAATATTTGGCTGCTTATTCAGATTAAATCTACTAGTAGAGAAGGAGTAAAGATAGTTGAGTTACCATCTGAGAAAGCTGCTGCTCGATTTATTCTAATTTATCATAGAATCCGAATATGCTGAGCTGGAAGGGACTCACAGGATGATCAAGTCTGAATCTTTCACAAGACACCCTGAGAATCACACCACATGTCTGAGAGCATTGTCAAAATGCTTCTTGAACTGAGGCAGGGTTGGTGCTGTGGCCACTTCTCTGGGGAGCCTGTTCAGTGTCCAGCCATCCTCTGGGTGAAAAAACTTATTCTTGATACCTGACCTAAACCTCCCGACTCCATCATTCCCTCAGGTCTTGTCACCAGAGAGAAGAGATCAGTACCTGTCCCTGCACTTCCCCTCTTGAGGGTGATGAAGACCCTCAGTATCTTGAAGGCTGAACTGACCAAGTACCCTCAGCCACTCCTCATACAGGTTCCCCTCAAGGCCCTTTGCCATCCTTGTGGCCATCCTTTGGACACTCTAATAGTTTAGTGTCTTCCTTCCGTTGTGTTCCCCCAAACTGCCCCAGTACTGCAGGTGGGGCCACCCCAGTGTAGAGCAGAGCAGGACAATCCCCTCCCTGACCAGATGTCCCCCAGGACAGGGATGTCCCTCCTGGCTCCAGGGCACTGCTGACTCTTGATCCCTTTCTACAGAGCTGCTCTCCAGCCTCTTGTTCCCTAGTCTATACACACAACCAGATTTGCTCCATCCCAAGTGCAGAATCCAGCACTTTGCCTCATTAAATCCCGCTTAATTTGTCAAGGTCTCTCTACAGAACCTCTCTGCCCTTGAGGGTGTCAACAGCTACTCCCAGTTCTACCTTTGAGTCCTGTGTCAAGGTAGTTAATGAAGCTCTTGAAGAGCACAGGTCCAAGGATGGAGCCTTGCTGAACCCCACTAGTGACAGGTCACCAGTCTCACTCACTGTAATTATTTGTGCCTGACCTGTGAGCCAGTTACTCACCCATCACATAACATGGCTATCCAGCTGTGTGCTGGACGTTTTGTTCAGGGGGACACTATGTGAGACATTATCAAAAGCTTTGCTAAAGACCATAAAGGTTACATCTATCATCTTTCCTCAATCAGCTCGGTGGGTCACCTTGTGGAAGGAAATCAGATTCAACAAGCAGGATTTTTGCCTCAGGAAGACATGTTAGCTGTGACTGATGACTGAGTTGTTCTCCAGGTGTTTTTTAATACCTCTCAGAATAATCTTTTCCATGATTTTACTAAAGTGAGACTGACATCATTGCAATGTTTCTTTAGAAAGTTCCTTGCACAAACTTCATGTGCTTCTTAAGGTATATGGGAGAGGTGAGGTTTTGTTCTGGTCTTTGGGAAAGTATTCACTGCGTGAATGTTTTGAATCACCAAGATTTAAGCAATACATGCTGATATTATCCATAATTTCAAATAGTGAAAACTACAATGACAATTAATTGGTACTCCTCTTGAGAAATCCTAAAACTGTCACTAGAGTTTTATTTGCAGAAGTTGTGCTGACTTTATATTGTCTCTTTGCCTAGCTGACATTAATGTATATATTAGTTCTCATGTTACTTACAAAGAACAACATAGGTTTTTTCCATTTCTCGGAGAAATGAACATTTGAAGATTTTTTTGCTTGAGAATAAGGGTTTCCAAAGTGTGCAATACTAATCGCATTTGTGAGCAATCTTACATCAAAATTGATGCTCCTCAACTGAATGCTACCTTCTTTTTGCACTCCTAAGAGGCATATGTGCTCTAGGAGATGTTTGAACATATGTGACCTCCTTTCATGGATTGGCAGGCCTAAACCTCTGTATCTGATAAGGTGCATAATTCAAACTTAAATTGTTAGAAATCAAGCTTGATAGATACCAGCAGCAGCTATCTGTTTGCAATATGTACTGTAGTACTTTATCCTTTGACTTGAATCTGCTGAACACTTAACACTGGCTTTCTATTTTCTGATTGAATGTCAGGAAGAGACTTGTTACCCAAGAACTAAGAGGAATCTTACATAAATAGCAAACTGTTTGCTTGCCAGCTGCACATGTTACTAACTGGTACTCATCCATTTAGACCAGGGACATGATGTGTATTTACAAGTGACAATGATTTGAATATATTGTGTTGAAAAGTTAAATAGCATAAATATTAAACTTTAGACATTACAGAGAGGAAGACTAAAATGTTGTTATGAAATTAACCTGTCCTCTCCCCTGGGAAGTTTTCTTGCAGAATTTTAATGAGGCCTATGGAATAGTCATAAAATAAATTCGTTAATGTATCCAGTGGTAATGTGGAAGATAACCATGTGACCATAAGCCCTATGAAAGCCAGCTTTAGTCTTTAGATATCTGTGATCTGGAGGCGAAGCTTTTAACGCTAAAAATAACTGGTTTCAACCTTTAGAATAGCTTGACATACTGAAAACTGTAGGAAGTGAGTAATTTAAGGAAGGATTTCTGGTTTTAGAGCCCTATTATAACCTTCAAATGGGATAATTTTAAAATTAAAGTTATTCTTAATTTGTTTACATACTGTAACAATGTGAGGTGCTTATGGCATGTGAAACATTTTAATGTTTTAATTTCAAATTAGCTGTGGTTTTGTCCTGGTTCTTCTCACATAAGCCTTTGTGTGAGCCAAAATGAACATTCTCCCATCTTTCAACAGAACAAAAGATATTAAGGTGCTTTTGCTAGTTACCCTCCCTCTGATTTTTATAACTTGGGTTTATTATTTTCCCTGTCACTGTAGAGCAGAACTAGTTGTAGAACTTATAACTGATCCGTTTGCTTAAGCTTTGTTCCTATAATAGAGAAGAAAATATAAAATATATATGAGGAAACTGAGAATAATCATCTCTACTACGGCTAAAATAACTTTGTAAAATATTCAGAATCTGAATGTAGTAATTTTATAATGCATTTCTTACTAATGTAGTTTTGTAAAACTATTTTTTATTTTTAATTTCTTAAGTTAAAAAATCTTGTACCTTTTTCTGCATTAATATACTAATCATAAGAAAGACTGACTACTGAACACTATTTGTATTAACCTGCCTTATTTACATCTTCTAATGTAGTGTACTGGCATTCTTACCCAAACCAGGTGAAATAAGTTCTTCTGACTTGAATGAGGTCCACTTGCCACCATGGATTATCCAAAGCCACACATGGCCTCAAAAGTGCTAACAGCACGTTGCTCACTTTTGCTTCCTAGTACTGTGCCAGGTTCTTTTTTTCTTCCCTGTGAAATAACTCTGCATTTTTATTTTCTTAGGAAGATGCAGAGAGGGCCAGGTATTCTCACCAGTCCGGTCGACATTCATATTTGGTTTGTGTTCAAACTGTATACTTTCTCTTTTTTATCACAGCCTTTAAAAACCAAACCAAGCAAAAAACAAACAAACAAAACCAAAACAAATTTGGTTTGGGTTTCATTTTCTTATGGAGAGGATGAAGCTTTTCGTCTCTCAAGTATTAGCAGTTCTAATCATTATTTTAAGTCACGTATAATACTGAAGTTAATCTGGTATTTTATTTCGTTCAATATTGACAAGGTAGTTTGTTTTTATATGTTTCAGTATTTCAGTCCTTTCCTGCACTTTGAGTATTACTATGTTTCTGTAATATTTGTGGAAGAAAAGGTAGTACCTTAACATACAATTTGAAGAAGAGTTTGGTATGATGCAAAGTTTTCTTTTTTTGGGAAGGTGGAAATATATTATTCATTAATGGTGAAAGCTTACCTGAATGATTCAAGGTATCCCAAAGCATGCTAAAAGAAGTTGTTGTTGTATTATATAACCTTTTCTGTATAACTTGTAGGTTATATGCAGTGCTAAAGAATAGTTTTATTGAGGTTATGTAAACATTTTCTTGGTCTTAATAGATCTGACTGAAAATGAACTTGTCATTGATCTAGATGCAAAGGCAAGGAAAGGGACAGATTACTAAAATAGAAGGGTTGATATGTTTAATTTGGAAGGTGGAGTGAGCTCTTTCTCTGTGTGGCTTTAAAAAATAGTGATTGTTACTTATTAAGAGGTCTTAGCAATTAAATGTAGTTACTGATTAATTGAATGCTGTGTAATATCTTGCAAGTCCTGGTATTAAGTGTTTCTGCACTTTGTCACACATGTATTTTTACCAAATAAATAATTTAAATCAGGTAGTGCTGACTACTTTTTGAACAGTAAATGTTTTATAGAAAAAGCATGTAAAATACACTCTGTGGCACACTTAGAGATTTGTGAGGTAGCACAGGTTTGCTCAGAACTGCTGTTGTCTTGTTTGACGTACCAAACATGCCAAGATGCAGATGAAGTAATTGACCAGTGTCTAAATAAGAGGGTTTGAATAACTGAGTTCATTTGGGGGGGCTTACCTAGAATTTCTTTGACTGCCTTGGTTATTTTGCCTCACTTAGTAGAGATGAAAACTTCTTTATTTCATATATTGATATATTCTTATAATTTCATTCTCAAGAGTTCTTTGGATGTCAGTCCATCTCACAGGAGCAGAGCAAGTACCTTCAAAAGGAGAGATCTTGTGGTGTGCAACCTGGAATGAGCATGCTTTTTATTTATTTATAGTGTGTGGTGTTCACATTATAATGTTTTCTGTGTGTACTTAGCAAAGCAATAGTTTGGTGAAAGCATGCATATAGAAAATAGTATTAACGAGACTGCTGCAACTGTTGTTATAATCAGGCACTTCATGACAGAAAATTTGAGAGCTCAAAGAAAGTGCTAAGTGAAGTTGTCTTTGAGACAGAACACTTACAAGTATGAGAAGAATTAATCTCTTCAGTCTCTTCTAATCATAATAATTATTCTTCTCAAAGGAGAAGTAAAATAAAGTGGCAAAGGTTGTGCATCAGCCTTGAGAGCTACAAAGATGTTGCTAAAAGTTATTACAGGAAGCATTTTCCTCTCTTATATTGTGATTTTAATATATAGACAAGGCTGAAATACACAAATATTACTATTTCAGTAATGGGTATTTCTGTATATTTTGTGGTATTCCTCGTTTAGGCAACTTAAGCATTTGTTAAGCTGTTAATAGTTATAAAATATATAAATGTTGGGATGATAATGGTTATCTGAGTGATCTGTCTTCATTCTCCAATAGCACAGTTGCTTATTAATAGGTATTAATAGACGAGCTGTTTTTTAAAAAAATAAATGTTGCTTAAAACTCGTACAGTGTCCTATGGGTCCTGTATGGTAATACTTTTAGCAATACAGAAAAGTACCATAGTCTCTAAATTACATTTATAATGTTAAAATTTTATTTAGTATATTGTTAATAGTGGATATATTGGAACTATTGAGATAAAATAAAACAGTATGAAATAATATTAACTAAACCTGGCCTATAATAACTTATATACAAATATAAAATTTTGGTGTTACTTTAATACTAGAAGAAATTTTCAGATACATCAATAGACTGGAAGAAATTAATTTTCTTGCAATCCTATCAGTAGCCCTAATGTTGTAAATTCACTGGGTAATACTCCAGCATGCTATTGGTGCGTCATGTAGTGTTCTTGAACTACTTTTCAGTTTCTTTTTCCCATTGTGTTTTAATAAGGCTTAGGATGCTACCAAGTTACATTGTGTATAGTGTATTATCTACAGTTAAAAGAGTGTGAAATTTTAAATAAACTGGGGAAAAAAACAAAACAAAACCAAACAAAACCAAAAAAGCTTGCTTAAAAAATTCAGGATCTCTATGTTAAAAAAAAAAAGAATGTATAGACTTCACTAATTTTCCTGTTACTGAGTAAGAACATGGGACACAGGCTAAGCTACTGTCACAAACCCACGTTCTTTAGTCTGGTTAAGGGTTGCCAAATCTGCTAAACCACCGTTCTCTTTACACGGAAGTGGCCGTTTCATTGCACTGCTCCTTCTTTTCCAGACACTTGCTTCTTCTGAAAAAAGCCTTTATTCCTCCTGCATCTCAAGATGCTATTTTCCTTGCACCCTGTAATGTCTTTCATGCCCTGTGCCCTGTAGGCAGTGACCTAGAGAGTCATTGCGTCATGGTGGGTTTCACAGGTTGATGATGCTCTGGACTTGCCTGTGTGTGGAGATGAGCCTTTGGTCACATAAACTTACAAATGCTGTCTCAGTTTAATACAACCTACCATATGAGACTTTGCTTAATTATTTAAAATTACTGAAATTATTTAAGTTACCAAAATCACATAAAATGTTTCACATAACCTACTGCTGTCCAAAATTATCTCACTTTTCATAAATTGGGGTGCTGCTGGGGGAAAAATTAGTTTTTTATTAAGTATTCCAGCTTCAGAATGCACTATAGATTGGATAAATGGCATTCTTCCATGTATATATTTTCATATTTTTTTTAGCATCATGATTTTATTTTAATTTTAGTATGACAGTGCTAAGGATAGACCTGCAAGATACTTGATTCCTGTGTGTTAACACTTTGCATGTCTTTGAGTGAATGCTGCTTTGGTTCTTTGTTCATTCATGTAATGACACTAACTAGCGACTTTGAATTATTGATTTGAAAAAGAATATAAACTTGTGCTATTGTGCCTTCAGATCTAGAGTAGTTTCATGATTTGAACACTTTCAGTACAATGCGTGTATGACAGCTGACTTACAGTTGGCACTTCAGTATTTGTTATTTCTAAACTTGTAGTGAAGTAACATACAGATTAGACATGGAGAACATCCTTTAAAAACAGAAAAAGTGTGTGTATGCATCTATTTGCATTCTCCATTTTCTTAGAGAAACTGGTTAATCTAATAGAAAATTGTTTTATTCCTGAGAAAAAGCAGGTGGTTTGTATATCTTTTCTTAAAAAAACTCTTTCCTATTTTTATAGAGAGATAGTAGGGTACATCACATTCTTAGTGGTATTATGCCATGTAAGATTTGTGTGTCTTCGTAAGAAAAGACAAGCATCAAGGACCACTAAAAGCAATATGTATGCAGCTGAAAAAGCTGTATTTGTTTTAACAGAAGTGTTACTGGAATTAGCTACAGATAGGCAAGCACAATATAGTGCTTCAAATAGTCTGTATTACTAACCTTTTTTTAGTTTGTATATTGATTTTGAATAAAGTTTGTTACAGTTTCACTTATCAGATCTTTTTAACACAGTGATAGAAGCATGGCCTGTTTTTCTAACAATATGGTTAGAATTTCTGTGGTGTTTCTGTTGTGATAAAAATCTTAAATCCTTATGTTCAACTTCTTTATATTTTAAGATTGAAGATGCTGTCATATAGTTGTATTAATTTTGCAAATTTTATCCTTAGAGTCATGCTTATAGTGAATCTCATAGTTCAAAGAAGAAAGCTGCCTATTCCCATAAACATTCATTGGTTAGTTTTCTAGTATAATATTATAAATATACTAAATTTGTAGAGTTATATACCGATACAGTTATGAATAAATTAATTAGCTCACTGACATTTGCATAAATATTTTTAGGAAAAAGGAAACCTCTACTATTGGTCATATTCTGACCTCAAGTGTGTTTGTGTCAGTGTAATACCATTAATGAAATCATTTAAATACAAATCTCATTGTGCTGGAGGCCTGGGAAGAGGCTCTTGGAACTTTTTAAAAGTGGCTCTTCTCCAGATCAAAGCTTTTTCAGTCAGGATGGAGATACATGTTCTCTTACTGCACTCTGTCCACATGTAAAGCACATTCAATTTGCTCTAAACCTTGATGTTAACCCAGTGACTTACTGAGAAAGGCATGTGTATTATTGGGATCTTGCAGAAGCTGTTCTAGAAAGTTCAGTGTAAAACATGTCAGTATTGTGTCAATAAATTAAATATTTTGGATGTAATTTTTGAGAGGGTTTTTGATGCTGATGAATTAATTAGTGGTTACATCAGGGGTCAGAGGAGTCAGAGCAGCAATGGACACTTGAGACAAGGCTGATGGAATTTTTGTATTTAGTTGCCATTGTATTACAGCATTTCTCCATGTACTTTTGAGGTACTGTTTCCCTGTTTTCTCAATTCCTAATTAAATGATTATATGAATATTTCTGCTTCCTGTTGTAGAAAGTGTCAAGAGCAAACAGAAGTAAGCCCAACTTTCAGTATGCATCCTTGGTGTAAAGATCAGCGATAGGGTGCAGGCTAATGCTTCTCATGGAAACATCCAGCCCCCATGAAATTAATAGGGATTACTGTCCTTCTCTCTCCTCAAAATGCATTGACTTATGATGGTATCTAATAGAAAAAAATCAAGTAAATAATTGTACTTGTGGCAGTTTTCACCCAGTGTCCACCCAAACCTCCAGGTCCCCCCATTTCCCAGAGGTAAAGGAAAAAGAGAAAAGACAAAAAAAAAA
>VXAU01005790.1:0-52388 GCA_013399695.1 Formicarius rufipectus | reverse complement strand
TGTTGTTGCTGCCATTGCTCTTGTCCTGGGGGTCACTCCATGGGGAGCAGTCGGGTCTCTGCACCCCGATGGGCTCCGTGGGCTGCAGGGGGACAACCTGCTCCCCCATGGTCCTGCCCACGGGCTGCAGGGGGGCCACAGCTCTGAGTCCTTCCCCTGCTCCCCTGGGGTCCCTGACATGGGAGACAGTCCTCGATAGACTCTCCAATGTGAGTCCACCCCCCAGGCAACACTTCTACTGGGGGAAAAAACCTGTTCCAGGTGGGTCTCCTTCTCCAGGAGTCACGGCCACAAGTCTCTTCCAGAATCTCACTCTATCCTGGGCCTCCCACAGGGCAACAGCTCCTTCCTGCATCCACCTTCTCCTCCATGGGCTGCAGGGGGGTCTGCACCGCAGTGGATCTCCATGGGCTGCAGGGGGAGGGAAAATAGCTTTCAGTCCTTCCCCCTCCTGCTCCAGCATGGGGTCCCTCCTGCTCCAATCTTGGTCTCTGCGTTGTTATCTCATGGCTGGAATTTTCCAACTGCCCCACACTCCTGAATTCTTAAATATGTTATCACAGAGGTGTGACTATGGTTCTTCAATGGCTCAACTTTGGCCACCAGCAGGAAGTCCCACCTGTACCTGGCTGTCATTGGCTCCACAGGACAGGAGAAGCTTCTAGCAGCTTCTAACAGAAACCATCCTGGTAGCCCCTGCTTCTACTAAAATTCAGCTACAGAAACCTATGACAAATTATTAGTAAATTTTTTCAGTTATGTTTTTCATGTATTTCATGTTGCACTTATCAAATTTTTTGAGTTTTCTTATTAAGGAGGAAAAAGTCTCAAAATTATTGTTTTGTTTGAGCATGCCATTAAAATACAGATAATACTGATATACAGAGTACATAGTAGTTCTGGGGGTTTTGTGCCTTACTTGCTTAAGAAAGTTATGTGAATTTTGGGTCAACCATAGGCAGAACTTTACAGCATTCTTTACAAGTTCTAAGCTTGGGAACATTTGGACAGTGTTAAGATAGAACTTTTATTTACAAGATCTACAGATGCAACCTTTGTTTTCTCTCTTCTTCACCTCCTCACCCTCAGAGTGGAATTTACTATGATCAAAGAAATTATAGCAGCCTTGGATATAGTAAACCAGTTCCTTCCTACCGTATTCGGGTCTGTCTCCTTTTCTTATATCAATTTCATTATTATATAAAATACATATATTTGGGTTTACTTATGCAATATGATGCGAACTTGTCTTTTTTCCTCTATGGCATTTCAGATTATTACATTTAATAGTAGTTACAATTGTATTTGTTGCTTTTAAGAGTTTTCTTTTATAAAAGTACTGTGTGATGTGTAGATTGCTCCTATGTTCTGCATATATGGCTTTTTAAATTTCAAATTTGTTTCATAATTGCTGTGGGACATACGAACAGCAACAAGCAGCTGTCAAAGCTGCTGTTTCAAAGTCCTATCTATTAAAAACAACAAAAAAAGAGTCTTAAATGTTTAGCACCATTGTACTACTTTTTTTCCACACTAATATAAATGATAATACAATGCTCTGTCATGAGATAAGTAGTATCTTCTCATACCTGCAGCTGCTGTCATGGTCAGGTTTAAATAAGTAGCTAGAGGGAATTGACATGCTGTTAAAAAATACTTAATCGCTTATCATTCCCCTTTGCAAGTCTTCTAAGAACACTAAATTGCTTTAATTAATGTTTTAGTTTGATTTCAAAATAACCAGTTTTCTTAGAGGATTTCCCCACATTTTTCTTAAAGATCCTATTATAGATTTAAAATTTAGTATTTATATCTGTAGAACTTTTGTGGAATATAGAGCAATAGATAAAAAAATTAGGTATGTAGAAAAAGTGTTTCTGACCTTTTCTATTTTTCACACTGTAGTCATCTTCTTTATACAGTGATCTGCTGGCACCAACTAGGAGTTACAGGGTTAGTACAATGTAAAATAATATCTCACTTTGTGTGTTTGAATCGCCCACAGAAATCTAAACCAACACCTTTCCTCATAGGTGTCTCCTTCTTTGAACACTGGTTTGAAAAGACCTGTCAGTTTGGTTCGTAAGCACTGTTTGCATGGCTAGGTTAGATTTGTATTGTGTGGCCATGAGCCTTGACAATATCACGTGCACTTCTTTTCAGAGTTACAGCTTTTGTGTGTCATTTTGTGGAGGCATTCAGTTTAATGTTGTTAACACTGTTAAACTGACTAAAGTATTTTAGTTGTTGCTGCTTTGCTCATCTTTTTACAGAGAAGCATAAAGTTTTGGAATGCAGCAATGATGTTGAAGAACACTGGGACTAGACCTACTTAATCCAAGCATACCAAATAACAACTGCATGTATAATATTTTTTAAAGTATTTAAAGAAGATAAGCATTTGAATGGGAAAAGTAATTGTCAGGAAATAGCTGACGTTTGTGGTAAATGCACATTGAATACTTTTAAATAGGATGCCATATTTAAATTTCATAAACATGCTAAAATGCAATAGCATATAAAATAAAACGTAGGTAGAAGTGCCATAGGAATGGCTAAGATAGCTCTGCAAAAGGTTATCTTTAGAAAGTGACATACATGCCTGAAACTTTGCTGCCACAGTAGTTTAAATCCAATTTATACTGCCATTTAGAGACATGCAAAAATGTAAAACGTGCTTATGTAGTATTTTTAAGTAGTTAGTGAGGCCTTATTCTGCATTTGGATTACAAATAGCTAATTGGGGTTTTTTTGGCTTTGTGAATATTCTCAAATCATTAGAAGATTCAGTGAGAGAACAAGGCCACAATAACTACTATTACATATAGTTCTGATATACATGTAATTCTAATTTCTGCTAGAGATTTCTTCATAGGTAGGAGCAAAGCAGCACGAAACTGTAAATATTTTTCTTTTTAAATTGTGTTGCTTGGAACTGCTTTTATTATCCCCTGCATAAGTTGAATTCAACCTTTCGCCTTTAACCCTTCTCCTTCAGTAAAAGTTGTGTGGGTGATCATAAAATAAAATGGATAAGTGTACAGCATAGCTCCAGTTCCCACAGTGTGTTAAAATTTTTGAAGACTTCAGAACAATTAAAGCCAAATTGCAATTTAAATATTTTATTTAATTATGCAAATAGTTAAGGTCAGATTTTTTTTAAAACTATTTGACTAGTTTTCAAGAGAATTCTTAGATTTATATTTGGAAATAGACATCCATAGTAGTAATAGTAAATGTTGCTGAAAATCTTTAAAATGTGTTTGTCCTTTCAAAAAGTATAATATTAACAAGATAGGTTAAGATACAATATGTGACACTGCATGAGAATTACAGTGTATGAGTGTGGCATGATAATTGCTGAGACTGGATATACGTGGTATTTCATTCCCTCCTCAGGCCTCATTGTGTGGTGATGGGTGATACAAGTCATATGGTTCTCACAGTCTTATGTGTAATAGGCTTTTGGTTGTTTCTTTAATTATCCTTGCTTTCTGTAAACAAAAATCTATGAAAATAGTCAAAATGTCCTTCATAACTTCTCTTTAGCCATCTGAATACAGTTATTCTTCAAGAGCAAGCTCAGTCCGAAGTAGTCCTGTGGTGAGCATTCCTCTTGCATGATTTGCTGAATGCTTTGGTACTAATCCAGAGTTATGAATATCACTTTACTGACCAGGGCACAGACCTGATTTTTCAATTCCACATCAAAGAAATTTCCTTTGTCAGAGGTGTGATTTTTAGCAAGATGTAATGTTTTCGCAGCAAGATGGAAAACTGTAGAAGGAATAAGAAATTTGTTTGTTTGTTTGTTTTTAAATATCCTTTAAATGTTCGTAATCTATGTAAGTGGAAGTAACTGGTAACTGAAGTCTAGTATGTTGTTGAGGGTGCCACCCTATGTCATAGTTGGGCCAGGCATGTGAAGCGTACTTCAATACATGTGGAAAAGTCTTTCTTTTGGGGAAGAGAACTAATGCAAACTTTGTTATATCATGCAGTAAGAAGTCATTTTTATGGTGACTAGTATTCAAAATGCGGCGGGCATTGGCCGAGTGGTGTAAGTCTCTGCCTCTGGAGCCGGCTCCTCCTCTGAGGACGCCGGTTCGAATCCCGAGGAACTCGCTGTCACTGTCCGAGCGTGCTCAGCCGTGGCAAAATGAACCTCAGGAGTAAAGGGGGTGGGGCCAGTTCCGTGCACACTGTGCCTCACCTAAAAAATCCATTGCGCAGGCTGAGCCCAAGATCTTCGTTCACGAAGTCTAGCCAACAACAGCAACAACAAAGTATTCAAAATTGAGAGAAATTAATTTCTGCATCTTTATTGTGTTTAAAGCATCCTTCCAAAGTTGGCTTTTCATGCTGCAGAGTGATTTTAAATAGTTTTACTTTGCTTCTGCTACAGACAACTGTCTCAGTTTCATTGGTACAGCTGTTCATTTGTCATGCTATGCAAAAAAAAAAAAAAAAAAGTTGGATCAGTGTTCTTGTCTGGGCTAAATTGAAATGTTCAGTCCTTCTTTAATTTCTCACATCTTAACAGTGTTACAGATACTAAACAAAACCAGATTTGTCAGAAACTAATGTTTTTAGCTGCAACAGATGTGAGTGAATTTTTGAGGGTATAGGAAAAAGGTGTTTTTGCTGTTGCTTTATGAAGTTTCAAAACCTAAGAGGTATTAACATACATTTGTAGTCTTGAACTGAGAAAATACTACTTGTCTTCTTATTTTTTCTTAACACTGAGATTCACTTCTTACAACTTCTTAAAGTATATACTTTATGGACATATAGGAATATATATATATAATTAGATCTCAGTATGTATATTTCATACCAGTAATGCCAGGTTACCATTTACTCATATGAGTGAATGCATAATAGAGTTCTCAGTATTTGTGTAATGAAATAATCCTGCAAAGCAGATGAGGTGAAAATCTTAGGAATAATTCAGCACTCACTTTCTAATATTTCTGTGACTTGCATTTGGATTTCACTCTGGGTAATGCATTTGAAGTGAACTTAGTACTCTCTGGAAATCAAAAGAGGAAGTGGGAGAGAAGATGGAAACAGTAGAAAAGACTGGGGAGAAACTCCATCTTAAAATGTGTGAGTTGTGATTAAGCCACTGAGAAGGATATCAGCAGTACAGAAGGTGTAGAAGGAGCAACAGCAAGGTGTGTCTGGTGCACAGACTTTTCAACAGCAAAGATAAATGGACTTTGACTGAAAAAGCAGAGTGTTGTTTTAGATTGTAGCCCAGGTTATTCTTTTGCTGTAATTATAACACATATATGAAGAATTCTGTTCAGCATCTTCATACGTTATGAAATGGAAGTGAAATAAGAAAATTTAGCCAAATTTCCAACTGTGAAAATTTATCTGCTTTGTTACATTTAAAAATATAAAGATAATATTTTTAAGTGTAGATGTAGTGACAACAAATAAAAATTCTGTAGTCCTAAGATTGCATAATCTGAGTCAAGTGTTCATCAGCAAACTGTTTTATGTATAGCTGTTATATGTGTAATTTTTATGCCTATCTGCATAGGAGATCTCACTGTGTTTTAATCAGAATGAGGTTATGCAGACATTAAGTACAAATAAATATTTTTTTTTTCTAAAGTGAGAATTGGATAAGGACAGTATATTTAAAAACTGTTCATATAAAGATTTTTCTCTTCTGTAATCACTTTTAACACTAAATTCAATATTCACAGTAACCTTCTGCCTTTTGAAGTAGCATTTTATCTGTACGGTTATGATAAACCTAATCTTCTCATTAAATACTGTGATTAATGTGCATAATGTTACTCAGTTGAATATTTCATTTGAACTCCCATGGCATTTTATACAGGAATTATTATAATGTGCCTAGATATATTTTGCCCTTCTTAACGAGTAATGTGTAGCACTGGCATTTTTGTCCTCACCTTTTTAGGTGCCGGTCTGAAATACATCTTTGGGAAGTAAGCTTGTCTTCCAGTGTAAGACATCTTAAAATTATGAATGAGAGGAAGCCCAGATAGTGTTCATTTTCAACTAGCACTGTTGGCTTTGTGTTGATTTGAAAAAAGACAGCACTTGCAGAGAAAAAATAATTACTGACTTCTGATTGTATTATCTGTCTTTATGATCTATAAACTTTTTTTGAAAGGTAATTGGCCCTAAATTAGTATTAAACCCTTTTGTATCTGATTTTTTATATTACTCTGATTGAGAAAAATGAAGCAACAGTAAGTGTTCATTGTTCTTAGATACTGTAAACTATAAGAATAACAAACATGAAGAGTGTTTAAAAACAATGCCTTTGCTAAAATATCTAAAATACCTATTATTCATGTAGACACATTTCAAATAGCAAAAATCTTGAAGAGTAATTAAAATTGTACAGTTGTTAAACTTCAGAAAAGCAAGAATAAATTGCAGTAGTGAAGGTTAAAGTTAGATTTTCCTGTTTGATTGTTTTTAATAAACTTTTGTTCATTCTGTGGTGTCATCTTCAGTTCTCTTTCCCCCTTCTCCTTATCTTTTGAAGTCCTCTGATTTTTCTGGTCAAAGTGAAACTACTGCTGACTATTTTAGTCGTTCCAACCACAGGGGAAGCATCGTTTCCGATGACGGCCAGAGCTTGAATAGTGTGAGTGAAATGCTTGTTGTCACACTGTGGTGAATACAGCAGATTTACTAACCATGGATTTTTTTTTCATACTCTGAAAGAGTAAATGCTGTAAAAGCATTCAGAGTTGTTTAATTGCAAATAGGTTTATAGAGGAGTTGGGCCTGTTTTTTTGTATGAAAATGTCTTGAGTGAATTTTAAAAAAGCATGCTGCTTAACTTTAAAAGATCTTGCTTGTTGGTGGAAGCATGTGACAAGTGTAACACTTCACATTTTCTTCTGTGAGTGATAAGCTCAAGAATTTCTTAAAATGTAAAATGTTTGGGTTTTTTTCTTATGGAAATAAACAATAGGGGGTGTATTTTTTTAATATTACTACTTGTTTGAGTGACAAAAATACTTAAAACTGTTCCCACAGTGCTCATCCATGGAATATGAGATTTGTCAGGACTCATTACTGGAGCACTCCCACACTATGCACCTGTACTCAATCCCAAGTCAGTAGATCATGTTACAGGAAAATGATCATTATAGTTTTCCTGTACATCCCTTAGCCTGAACATTATTCATACCAAACCTAGAGGCCTTCTCTTTCTTGCAGCTGTAAGTTCTAAAAGTTCTTGTTACTTGCAGTCAAAAATTTTGTGGTTAATAGTGTGGGGAAAGGAAATTCTTTTGCCTTTTGAAATAGTGGTCAAGGTGAGCACACACAGTAAGGCAGGGAGGCTGTGAGCATTGTGCTGGTTCAGTGGAGCAAAGGGAGTGCTGTGTGGTGATCAACAGTGTGCAAGTGCTTGCTTAGGTGGGAGCCAAGGTCTGCACACCCTTGCCAGGCAGCGCAACACGGGCTGGCAGCCTCACACTGCCATTTGTCAGTTCACACCAGACACTGCAAGGAGCTCCACAGTTAGGTTAGTGTTGGACACTGTTGCATTACAGTAAGGCTGGGGAGACTCAACAGGTAAAACCACAGCTGGACTGTTAACAGCAGTTCTGTTTTGAATGGGTGGCTGAGCTGGAGTACTCCTGCAACCACTCTTTCTGTGACTTGGTGTGTAGATGATATTTTGGTAGTTATAGTGCTATCTAACTCGTATTGTAACAATGCATCTATTTATCATCTGTACATCCTCAAAGCATGACAGACTGATCATTTCTTTAGCTTAAACTTCAGCTTTTCTTTCCACAGTAAAGCTGATTTTCTGAAATTAATGCTCTGCTGAAAGAAAATGTGGAATCGGACTGGTATTTATGCTACCTTCTTGGTTGCTTTTAACATGGTCGTCATCATCATAATTATGTATTATTGGATTCCAGATTTATATATTTATTTAGATGAGTCTAAATGTATACTTCAGATCAATTGGATTCTTCACATCACTTTATCATCATAGTGGTGACAAATTTTGCAGTGTATAATTTCAGGACATCATTGGAGATGGTGAATTTGTCATGGAAAAGTAATGTTGCTTCTATAGAAACCGTAACAGAAGGAAAAAGAAATGTATTACAAAGTAACAGTTGTTTCTGCTGTGATTGCAATGGACTTCAAAATCTCTTGACACTAACCTGGGAGTCAAAGAGGTGTTCTCAGAAAAGCAAGACATTTCAGATACCATATCAAATACTTGTTTTGAAAATATGGCAACATGTCTAATTCCACCTTTTTGATTGATAGAAAGGTAGAAACTGTGGAAATGTATGATATAACCTTGCAATAGCCAAGTTTCCCAAATAAGAAGAGGGTGTGGTAGTTCTTTTGCTTAGGCTTCATTACATAAAATATTAATTGAAATTGGTTTGTAGGTTGCTGTTAATTTGTACACTTTAGTTATGGGCTTTTGCTTGAATCAGGTTTGTCCTGGTACAGTTGCAGGTTTCACCAAGGAGATGGAAAGAACAAATGTGTTTTCTCTTAACTAGGATGTTCACGTTGCCATCACTGACTGCCTGAAGTTTACTTGCATGAAGCTTTGGTTTTGTTATGTCACCAAGTGCTGTAGTCACTACTCTGTTGAAATTTAAACACATTTTGTTGTTCAATACTAGTAATGAATGTTTTTAAACTTTAAGAAAAGAGCTTCTGGCTTTTTCATTTATTTTGTAGTTGAGGTAAAAACTACTTTGAGCTGAATATTGTTTTTCCTGTCTTGTGCTAATGTCTGGAATTGTTTATTTTTTTAATTTTTAAGTATTTTTCAATGTCTTTGAACAAAAGATGCTGATTCAGTAGTCTCTCATTGCAAAAGGTAATCACACTCCCTATTCTCTTTCAGCTGGAAGAAAAAAGTGAAAAATCACATTCAGAAATATTTTCAAGGGTAAGAGATTTTAATTTTAAAATTATTTAAAGTCAGTGTTCATCCACAAGTTCACAAATATTAAAATAGTTCAAAAAATATAAATGGTGGGTAATTTTTAGCAGTGTAGCATGCAGAGATATTTTGAGACATATATTTTTATCTCTCAAAAGTAATGCTTTGTGTCTTTTATTTCCTGAGGAAAACATTTTATTGTTTAGTTTACTTATAGCCAGTAATAATTTTCTATACAATTCATTTTTCACATTAGAAATATTTATTAGGAAAGACTAAATTTTAAGAGCCTAAGCCTATAAATGCATATGCAGGATTCTCACTGGAGACTTCCTTTTGAATCCTGCATGGCAGAAATTATAATGTTTAGTAATATTGGAAACTTAACACAGTATTTCAGCAGTAAGAGCCACCTTATGAATGTCTACTGGACAGATGACTCAAAATTCTAATGTTCTGGTAAACTAAGAAGTCCTCAAAGATAAATCAATGTTTCACAAACAATAAAGACAAGTGCTGGAAAATAATTAATAGAAAATATTGTCTGTAAACTAGTATTAAGAAAAATGAGAGAAGACTGTTCTGTGAGTGTGAAGAAAGTCATGAAGAGTAATGCCATTGATACCAGAAATGGCCATAAGGTTGCTGATACAATGTTTTTTTCCTTTTTAAGCCCTCATCTCGCAATTCAGTAAGTGCAACTCCTCTGAGTGGCAGCTCATCTAGGAGAGGAAGTGGAGATGCAAGCAGTTTGGTGGATCCTGATGCCTCCCTCAGTGAATTACGGGTAAATTGCATGCTCAGAGAATTTGGAGTTAGTATAAATAGGATGATTCTTTTAAAACATAGAATTTCTGTAATAAGAAAAATTTATAAAGATATAATTTTCAATTATTGAAGGATTTCTTTATCTTGGTAATTGTTGTGTTCATAGGTCTTTATGATGCCAACAGTTAAGTTTATATTAAGATAAAATTCTGTTTATGTCAAATTTCAACAGTTCTGTCCTATTTGAGATGTCTCGGATTCAGGGATGTAAACAAAACCTTGATTTTCATGAAGTTATTGTGAATTAATTACAATTTCTGGGAATTATTGCAGGCTTTGTAACTTGACAGAAGTGCATGTTAAACCTTTTAATGCTTTTTTGACTATAAATTATTTCCCCATACTTCTTATGCAATGGTTCATTCCTATGTCCTGCAGGATATCTATGATCTTAAGGACCAGATACACGATGTAGAAGGGAGATACATGCAGGGACTTAAAGAACTGAAGGTATCAGGGCTCCTCCCAAGCATGCGTTCTGTATGGGTGTTTTTGGGTAATGGAGTTATCACTGGATTTGCTAACATATAGTGGCTTTACTAACATATTTCTAAATTTCTTTAAAGCATGACTTTAACTTTTAATGCATAAACAGCATCAGCTTAAAACATACATGAGATGGTGTATGTTCATGATTTGATTAATGTTAAAAGAGTATTAAACTTTTGTATTTTTATATATATGGATGTTTCTTGGTAAGATTATGTGAAGTTCAATTTATATTTTTTAGAGTTTAGTTAGCAAATAAATAGATATTCTAAATAATTACTAGGTATTGAATGAGGAACAAAAAATGGGAGGTAGTTATGGCAAAGAATTTAAGAATTAGTATTCCAAGTTTCAGCAAATACTGTGTCTGACAAAGCAAAAACAAAGTAATAATTCTGAAAGATGTGCTGCAATTAATTTGGACAGGCATATTAATTTTGGTTTAATCCTTTACCATTAAGAAATTTATTTTTATGCTTATGATTTACATTGCCATTATGCTTATCTAAATTGTAGAAATTTTTTTTTTTTTTTTTTCCCCAATATTAAGCTAATGAATGTTAGGAAAGTTCGCTGTCTGACCATTCAGGAGCCACTCTGCAGTCACACTCCCACCACTCCAGACTGTCACTGCTGGCACCTAAGCCCCTTCTCAGGGGCAGCTCCAGTGCCCCAGCAGTTGCCCCACTCGACTGCCCTCACAGCCCACTCTCACTGGCAGACAGCATTTCCTTACCAGCTCAGCCCCAGGTTTGCCATAGCAGAGTTTCAGACATCTGATGTCAAGTACTTTAATCATGGCACAGTCACACAAAACCTGCTCGTGCCGGGTGCCTCCAAGGAGGGACCCCAGACCAAGCAATCCCTGGGCTTTTACATCCTCACAGTCCATGCAGGACAGTCTGGGGTGTTCCCGCAGAGCCATTGGATCCTGCTGTGTCTGCTCTGTGCTGTGCTGGTGCCACAGGAGCCTGTGCCCTTTGTTGCGCTCCTTGCTGGGGGCTCCAGCTATTCCCCCCACATGGGAAAAACCTGCAGCTTGCACTGCAGCCACACACCAAGTTACCTGCACCGGGTGTAGTTCTCCATGTGAGATTTATCTGTATTTTGACTCCTTTATACTAGTGTGAATACTTTTCCTTTGTAAGTTTTCACACAGTTAACTGTGCAGTTAATTTGAAGTTTTAGTATTTTCACCTGCTATATGTTGAAGGGAACTGAATACAGTAAATGATGTGGCCTAAAAATCTTTTTCAAGATATTTGTTCTGTTCTTTCCTGTTACCTAATTGTGAATAGTTTCATGTAAAAGTAAAAAGATCTTTTCATATTTGTTTTATGTGCACATAGAGACTAAATTTGATGAATGCTTCTTGTACTAGAGCATGTATTTAACAGCTTCCTTGAGTTTCTTCAATTAAACAGTGAATTAGATGGTGTAGTAAAAAAAACCCAAAACAAACAAACGAACAAAAACAAACCAAACAAACAAAAAAAAAAAAACCAAAAAAACAACAACAACACCAACATGTAATTTGAGCTGTTCAGTGTAGAAAAATTATTGCCTCTTTAGAGGATAAGTAACTTTGATAGCCATATGCTCAGATGAAGTATGTTTTGTTTTAGTTATATTGCTATATAAATGTTAAAATACTTAAAAGCACAGTGGATGACAAGATTATTAGACCTAGCTATGAATGAATGTAATATGAGGTTGTTTAATGTTTTCAGAATGGTTCTAACTCTCATGCGTGTTTGCCAGCATCTCTTGACTGCTGTTCTGAATCATTGCTAATGCATTGCTATTTCTTGTAATCCATTAGAATTACCAATAGACAGTAAGATCTTAATTTCTGCTTGGCTTTCAGAATTGCATTTTATACTGTTGCTAATGCTGAATAATATGTTCTTAAGTTCATTTGCACTCTATAGAGAGGGCTTTTTTGAAAATCTTCATTTTAATTGAGTAGGTATTGCCTTTTCCTCAACTTGTACTTTAGCAGTTTTGTCTTATGTATTCTAGAATAGGTACTAGGATACCTCCATTTCCACTACTTTTAAGGTTTTGGGGTTTTTTTCAGTGGTTCAGTAACATGGATTTTTAATCACACTGCCTTCCTATCTCTCTGGTTGCCTATCCCTCATGCTTCTAAAAGTGTGGGCTTTACCTGTCTACAAATACGCTGCATGTTAGCAGAATAAGCTGTAATGTGGATAGTTCTGATTTAGTTAGATCTTAAAATGTTTTCCTGTCTCAGTTTGATTCAATTTTTTTGGTCCTTTCTATATTTCTTTGCATCAACTAGAAAGGAATCCTTTTTCTTTCCTCAGAATTTTTCTTTTATGCTGTTAAGAGTGTACTCTCTTGCTGTCTTGCTTTGAATCACCTTGTTCTATCCAAGCAGGCTAATTTTTATAGGCCTTTGACTTTGCTGATAGAATTGTGGGTGGTATTTTATCGTAGCTTTAGGTTATGTGCAGAGCTTTATCTATTTTCTTTCAGGCCTGTTCCCACTGATTCATCCTTAGAAATCCCACTGCTTCCTTAAAGTGTTTCAGAAATAATTACAACCCATTCTATGTTTCATCAAACTGGAAGACTTCTGAAACTACATGGAATTCTTGAACCATAGGGAACATACATAATCCTTAACTTGCAAAGAAGAAACAGTTCTAAAGAAGTCTTGGCAATATTCCACCTTTTTAAACCATCAGAGACTCTTAGACATAGCTTAGATTCTCTCTCAGAAGTTTTCACTCTTTAGTCTCCAAATCAATGTATTCCTCTTCCATAATTGCACATTCCACCATCATCCTCCCCCCCAAATTAACTTATTGATTAATGACATTTTAATCCAAGGTTTTAAGCCCCAATCTAGTCTTCTCTTTAAGGCTGGAGTCCTAGAGCACATTGCATACTGTGAGAGGCTGAGACAATGGGCTTTGGCCTTTGGAGGGTTGGTTGGCAGTATCATCCATCGCCAGTGTGTTGTTTTCAGTGTGTCTGACAGGAGGTGGAGAACACAGGGCAGACCTGTTTCAAAGGGAAATATGCAACAGGCAGAGTTGTGTTGTAAGAGCAGAAATCCCAATTCGAGCTCAAGAAGAAGACTTTTCAGAAGAAAGTCAAACACTTGTACAGGTCGCCCTGGAAGGTTCTGTGGTCTGCATCCCTGAAGATACTTGAACTGGAGATGAGTGGCGTGATCTTGGCTGTGGCCCTCTTTAATCAGGAGGTGGGACCAGATGGCATTCAGAGCTCTTTGCCATCCTAAACTACTATGTGATCCCAATCACTACAGTCACAGAAACAATCAATTTGGAGTGTTTTTTTCTAGTTGTAATTTTTTTGTTAGATTTCATATCTCTTTGTAAAATTACTATAGCATTCATTATGAACCGACTATTTTTCTCTTTTAAATTGGATTATTCTGTGAAAGTCTTTGTAAGCTTTGCTGTCTCTAGCATTTTGTTTTGCCAATCTTGACAAATCTTGTTATACTTACAGCTTCACAAAAAATGTTTTCTCTGGTTTTAATCTTAATAATTACTTGAATGCACTCACATATAATTTTATTTTTTATTTTTCTCTTATCCTGAGTCATCTTTTCTGTTTGCTACTTCTGAGATGACAATTGTACCTTTCTTATATTTTCACAACTTAAACTGTTTTGTCTCTTCTGATCATTAGTCTGTCCGTATATATCGTAAGTTTTTTTTTCTGGGGTTTCTGAAAAACTGTATTTCTCTAGCAGAAAAATGTGGATTTGAGTGAAAGGAATAAAAAGGTGATTGCATGTGTGCAACATGCAATAGCGTTTGCAGATAGGGGTTTTTTTTTACTTTCTTGTAGCAGAACATTGAACTGTGACTTCGTATTTCTAAAAAGACATTAATATAATTCTGAAACAAAAATATTTTTATAATTTTACTGTATAACAGCACTCTTCAGTGTTTTCTTAAGAAACTTAGATTGTTACCACCTTCTCCCTTAATATCTTAGTCCTAGTGTTCTGTTTTCTGGAAAATTCAATCTTTATGCCCTTCCTGTACTAGTATTTCTACTCTCTTAATGCAAATAATTGAAAATGGAGATTATGCTACTTATGCCTTCAAGGAAGAGGTTGCATGAAATGCTAGGAGATTCATAGCAGGTCACAGATCTACTTTGTGAAGTGATTGACTTAATGGTTTTTTTTCAAGTCTAAAATTAGGACTGTGAAAATCAACTTTCATGTTTTTAAAATGATAGAATGTTAAGGGATTGGAATGGACCTTAAAGATCATCTAGTTTATATCCCCATATAATGCATATCCCCAAATAATTGTATGTTTGAAAGTGCCTGGAGAGATATATGTTCTTAGTAGTTAAATGGTTGACATTTGTTACAGTACTGACAAAAAACCCCAATTAGATGATTAAAAATAGGATAAAATGTTAAACAGGAGAGAATTGTGTAAGAGAGTATACAGCAAGACATATGTGCTCCTTCTGGTAGAGAATCAAGCATGTGAATTTTTACATGCTTTTTTAAAAACTATTACTAAGAAATACAAAGAGAAAGTATCTGCTTAAACAGAGAATCCTTATTACTCAAATAATTTGACTATTTTAAACCTTTGAATTTAAGGTAATAGGGCAATACTTAAATAGTGAACATTAAGTTAAAACTACTTGGAAATATTTTTGTTATCTCTTTTAGTGATTTGATTATCTGAGTTCTCTCTGTCAGTTTTTTTTGCCTCATTCTGCAGTGTTTTCTCCTGCATGCCTTGCAAATATAATAAAGTTGTGATATTGCTACTGCATCCTGGTGAGTTGTGAAGGTGGCAGAGTAGAAAATGCCAGTGGAATATTACCTTGTGCTTTTCATGCTTCTGTAATGATGACTTTTCATTGCTGTGTATAACCTAACTCAATTAAGGGGAATTGAACTGTGACTTGGTATCTGTAAAGGGAATATTTCAGTATTATAACAATGCATCAAAAAGTTAGACTAATGTAAACCTTTCTGCTCTCTACAGGATTCACTAGCTGAAGTTGAAGAGAAGTACAAGAAGGCTATGGTTTCCAATGCTCAGCTAGACAATGAGAAGAACAATTTGGTTTACCAAGTGGATACTTTAAAGGACATAATTGAGGAGAAAGAAGAACAAATAGCAGAATTCTATAGGGAGAATGAAGAGAAGACAAAGGTATTTCTTCTCTAGTTACAGAATCCTGGAATACTCAGTAAGAACAGTTGAAAACTTTCAGATTAGCTTTTCTTGTTAATATTGCACTTAAGCTTTCATGGCATCTTTTCTCCCTACTTCACATTTTATTAAATAAAATCTTCTATGTAGTAAGTATCTGGAGAGCTTACCTAAAACACTGATTCAGTGATGTTTTTAACTCCTTGCCAATTAGAGTATCTCAAATTGTTGCAGTAATTTCTTACATAACTCAAAAGAAATATAATTAATTAATTTATTTAATATAGGAATTGGAAAGACAGAAACACACCTGCAATATTCTGCAGCATAAGCTGAATGAACTCAAGGAGGGCCTTCGACAGAGAGATGAATTGATAGAGGTATGTTCATATGAGATAGTGTATGATAGAACTTGTGCAAGTAAATATGTTGTAAGATTTGAATGGGAACAGCCATCATATACAAAACAGGATTAACCATTATCTGCATTTTAGGAAAGAATTTATCTTATTTTAGTGGGTAGAATTTAAGTTACTAATCTCCCTAAATTTATGAAGTTGAAAATGTCTCTACAAGGTTTTCAAATGTGTTACATATTGTAAAATCCTTAATTGTTGTGAGAGTTGTCGTTCTCTCATGAATATTCCTGGTAACTTTCCTTTGTTGTGAGGGCAGAACTAATGTTTATGTGGCCAAAATCTTTTACCATGTCTAGGAGTTCTGATGCATGGATAATATCAAATGTTGTTCTTTGCCTTTCCCAAAAGTTTCCATTTCAGTTGTTTCAGATTTTTGTGAACATCAACCGCTGAAGATTGCAGTAATGACTGCTTGCTTGCTTACCAGTCAGGCATAAATACAGCAACACTGGTCAGCATGTTACTGGGTCCTGCCATGTTGCTGGGTGTGTGGTGTGTTCTTTCTCACCCTCTTCTTTTTTCCTTTTGCCCTTCTGGGAACAAATCCATGTGCCCTAAAATCCCAAAACTATTATCAGTCTTCATTTTAAAGGGTCTACCAAAAATATATATATATTGTTGACAGTAAGTGGGTGCCAATTTCCCAATGATTCTGGTTACAGTATTAAAAATTGTAGTTCAATGAATACATTATTTTCCCACTGCCCTTTGGTTTCAATAAAAATTGATGATTTCTAAGTGTATGGGCAAAAGTTTCCAGTATCTGATTTTCTAAAGCTATGTAATATTTTACTGATCCTTTACTTCCTCATTATGTTCTTATGCTCTCTAGGTAGTAGAGTAACTCCAAAAGACTTCTGAGAAGTCCCAGTTCTAATTCGGAAGTAGTATGATTTGTGAACTGGAGTTGATATGACTTACTTACAGAACAAAAGAAATAATATTAGCCTCAGTATCAAATGCTGACAAGCAAATAAACCCCAAGAAAATTCTGATTATACCTCTGTTCCTTGCTCTAGGTTATCTTTGATTTCACAGAGAATTAAAAAAATAACTTTTTATGTTCTTGTTTGGGCTTTTGTTGTGTTTTGATGGGTTTTAAGTATCCTAATCAAGAATATGCAGTAGATTTCTGATGTATTTGCTTTTGTAGAATGTAGCATGTGTTGAATATTCACAAATGTATCCAGTTCGTTCAAAGATTTGGCCCATATTTACCACTTACTTGAGCAATTTCTCCATCTGTTAACACTAACAGAAAATCTTGCTAGCTGAAGCCATGTAGCTTTTTGCAGAAAGGCATTACCCTTCATTCCCAGATGTAAAATCAAATTCATTCATTCATTAAGAGGAAAAATAATTTTCTCTAGCCCTAAAAATTCTTATGACATCTTCATACTTAAGAATTTTAATTATGTTTGCAGGGCAAGCAGCAAAATACAGTGATAGTCAGCTAAAAAACTTGGGCCTTGCTTGATATGTGTTCATATGGTATCAGAAGGCAGTATAAGCAGCTGTCTTTCACTTTCTGGATGCTTCATTCAAACTCTCGTCTTTATACTTACATGATTTTTTTTTTTATTTTGTAAAACATTAATAAAGTCATTTGTTAACATTAGTATGCACTTCGAGAGGGGACTTGAAGGTATCTAGAAATTATGACAGGGTAGTTATATTTCTCTAGAAACGATGTTATGCCCAGACTGCAGTGGGAACAGTTACTAAAGAAAAGTATCTCTAGCTGCATTTAATTCTCACATCAACATTGATTGAATCAAATTAATTACCATTCTCTTGCATGAATTCATAAGAAATAAATAACATTAAGCTGCATGCTATTCCTGTAACTTCATGCCCATAAACTCTTTGGTTTACTTTAATTACTTAATTTCCTTTATCTATTTGAATGTTTGAGGTTTTTTCATTTCCTTACTTCTCTTTCCTCTTTTGTTCTTCCCTCATCCTATTTACTACAGGAGAATCAACGTATGCAGGAGAATATAGACTCGATAACCAAAGAGGTGTTTGATCTCCAGGAGACAATTAATTGGAAAGATAAAAAAATAGGGGTATGAATCAAATATGGGAGGAAAGGTATTTTTTCTAATTTAGAAATAGATGGATGCTCCCTGCACCCCAAGGAATGCTGTGTACTCCAAAGAAATGAAGGCCACTCCTAATTTAAATATATAAAATGTTTTGCAGTCTTTCTCATGTTTAGATAATGAGCTACCATTCATCTTTACTTGCATAATGATGAATAATGCTAATTGAATCTGTAAGATAAACCATTACACATATGATTTTATAATATTTTGCAAAATATTTAATGGCATGCCTAATGCTAAAAAATACCATCTTGAATTGACTTCTGCAGCCAACTTGCACATTCCTGTATTGCACTTCTGCTCCTTCCAGGACTGTTTGGCTTGGTTGCAACACTGAGCCAAACTGGTTTTGTGATACCACACACAAAATGCCAGAGGTACCAGCTATTGGAATTGAGAGTTGGAATCTAAACAGTGGTTGTGTGGTACCTTTTGGGTTTCCATGTGGGAAAGAAGGTGATACAGGAAGAACAACGCTGATACTTACTATGCAGCTAATGTAGGTCAGGCAGGGTTTGTCAGCTTTGCTGCTGGGCAGCACAGCAGTCACACAACTGAGTCAGCCTGACCCTCTGTGATGACAACACAGCTCTGAACATGGGGCTGTTCTGGGCCACAGGTAGATCACCTGATGGCAGTAGAGAGTTAATTGGAAAGCCAGTAGAAGGGAGCTGTCTGCACCTTACCAGCTCTGGGGTCATTTCTCTCTAACTGAATTTTACTCCAAACTTCAGTATAGGCAGATTTCTTTGAAATTTGTTTTATTTGCTGGAGGTCAAGTCACTTTGAAAAATTCTCTTTTAAGTGATGGTGCACAGTTCACAATCACCCTGCTGTACTGTCTTACATTTATTTTGTATTTCAGTCTTTCTATCCATATTGTGATATTCTCCTCCATCATTAAAAAATTTCAACGTTCTTATGTTTTTCTAGACATTCTTCTGAACGTTTCTTCATCTTTAATTTACCATATTCTTTTCATACTTCTCACATTTGTATACTGGACTGTCTCAATTTGTACAATATTTTTGTACTCTTTCAAATACATTACCAGAGTTAATACAGAGCATATCTAATGTTCAAAATATAGCTACCAGGCAGAAATACAACAAAGATATTTTCCTTTAGCCAAATTTGTCTTGACAGTTTTTATGTTTTTATAAACACTGTAACTGGGTATTTTTTCTTCTTTTTGGTTTTTTTTTTTTTTTACTCTCTCAGGATTGAAATTTCTAAGTGATGAAAAATGTAAAAATGTTGCTCTTCTCTTTCCCACATCTATAAACATTTGCATACTCTTTGTAGCTCAGTTTTGAGTCTTTCTCCCTACTAGAGAGCAGCTTTGCTAATTTTTGCTCTGTTCCAGCTTCAGATCTCTTGAGAAGCTTCACAATGTAGTTTATAAATAAAATTGTAACCTAGTTTTATAATGTATGCAAAACTTTTGCTGTCTCAGAGAAAGAAAATGAGGCAAACAGAACAAAGATAGTATGAGTTTGTTTTACAGCTGCCTTCTTATGTTGTCCTGTATCTTACAGTGATTGAAATTTGCAGTTGTATTTGATCTTAAATTGCATCAGTTTGAGGACACTGGACTATAGGTTCAGGTATATAACTTCCGGTTAGATGCCTGAAGTATACAGCTATTTTACAATTTGGTGGCTTCAAATTGTACAAGCAATGTCAATTGGAAATTTGTAATGGCAACTCTGACTTTGCTATGGATTTCATGGAAGTTTTTTGAGTACTCAGAAAAGAAGACCCCAGACAAATCTGCTTTTTGCCATATGATTTATCTTGTACTAGTATGCTAAAATACGTCCACAGATCTTAGTTGTCTTGATTTCTGTCCCCTGCCCCAACAGAGGAATTGTAGAAGTGTAATTATTACAAAACTCATGTCAAATTAATCCCTGAGCATACAAACACTATAATTTTTTCTGAAGTTTTCCAACACTGATTGCTAAGCTGTCCATAGGTAGAGATGTATAGTTTTGTCAATGTCACTTCCTTTCCCATCACAATTTTCTGATTTCCAACACTTGTGAATTAGGGGGTGAGGTTTGAAAAATTTTTTGTGAAGATCAGCATCATCACAGGACACTGTCAAGCACACAGGATCTGTGTAGTGTGATTCTGGGCCTCTGTGTCCTTTCTGCCCAGTGGGTGAGATTACTTCCCCCTCTGTCTCTGCCACTGTTTTTTGAAAATGGCAAAGTTGTATGTGTCTTTTAAGTGGAACACAAAATTATCTCATGATTAAGGTTCTCCGCAGTATTTGTAATGTCATTAGAGATCTAGTGTGTGTTAGGAAATTATAGGACATCTTACAAACTCCTAGTCTGAGATGTCACAGCTAATGTTTTCACTCATATTGAATTACCTGTATTTTAAATGTTATATTTACATGATAATCATTCGAGAGCAAGAGCACTTGTTAAATTTCTCCGTTGCAATTGAGTAATGCATTGAAACATTGCTCTAGTATAAAGATTCTGGGTGGTTATCAGAATTCAGCATACTGCAGTTATGGGGGGGCAATTACAGTACAAAAGTATACACCTTCATTTCTTTCTTGGTATCAGTCCATTCCTAAGCATTCATGCATAACATAAGGTTTCGTTGGATAACTGTCTTGGCAAAATGTGTGTATACTTTTGCAGTTGCTGTATGGTGAGGATTATGTTAATGCATGTAGTATTGAATTTGGATAGAATACTGCAATGCTGCGCAGTTAAGTGAAAGTGCCTGATTAAATGCCAGGTAGCACAGCTGCAGCAGAGGTAGGCAAACCTGTCCACATCCTTACTGCACTTTTAGCTGCTCAAATAGTACTATTAGAGTTTGATGCTTCTTTTTTAACTCTAAAACTGACTGCTGTGGTTTTAGCAATTCGGGAGTTTAACCCTTAAGCTATTAGTGAATTAGTATATGTAAGTGGATACATCCAAGGTCTTTTATGATGTACAATGTCTACTTCTGTACCCCATAAAAGGTAGATAAATTACTTCAACAGATGTAATATTTTAGGATCTTTTCCACTTGAGTGTCAGTGATTCTTATTTCTGGCTACAGAGTGCCTGTTTCAAGAAGAATCACTTACTTTTTTGGTATTCAATTTAGTTTATAGAAATGTACCAAAAATAGATTTCATTATATAAAAATCTGTTATAGAATGTACTAAGACTTGCCTGAAAAGAAAAAAAATCATGACAAATGCAGCATGAACCTAAATATGCAACTTGTAGAAAGCAGTTATCAGAGATATATGTTAATATATATTTCAAAAACCTTTTTAATTTCTTTACTTTTATTGAGCTCTTTGTATTTACTTGTAGAAAATCTCTATGCTATCTGTCATATGCTTTTTCTCTGTGCCATTCTTTTTCTTGCTATCTGCCTGAGCCCAGGCCCTAGAAAGACAGAAAGATTACTTTGACTGCATTAAGAATGAGCGAGATGAGCTCAGAGAGGAGTTGGCTGACCTGAAGGAAACAATGAAGAGAGGAGAGGTATGTTGGTAGTAGTTACTTTAACAGAAATCCAAGAACGGGGCATGAAACCAAGGTCAGTGGAAAAGAGGAAGAACAATTACTATTCTTGTGGAGTCTGAAAACCTGACCTTAGAGTAGGATAAATGATGCATTTCACTGTAACTGTTTCAATTAACTTCAAAAGCTCTTGAAGAACTTTTCTCTTGATTTATATTTTAGCACTTTTCTTTATGAATATTTTTTCCTTTTGTACTTTTAGAAACATGGATTGGTTATAATTCCAGACGGCACACCAAATGGTGATGTAAACCATGAATCAGTGGTTGGTGCATTAACAGTTGTATCACAGGAAGCTGCTCAAGTTTTGGAATCTGCAGGAGAAGGACCACTAGGTAAAAATGTCCTAACATACTTTATAGAGTGCTAGAGGTCTTTGTTTCCCTCCTATTCACAGTGGGTGTGATTTACAGCTCCAGAAAGATATCTGTGATACTTCTGTGATACATGCTTACACAACTTTCTGGATTGATTTATTTTAGTTTTTTGCTTGCGCTGAGTAAAAAGACATGTTATATTTTGAGCAAGAAAAATAATAATATGTGCTTCTATGTTTGAAACAGATTTGTTCTCTTGGTCTAGTTGCTGTTTTATTACTGTCAGAAAACATCTTTCCTAAAAGTGTAGTCTTTTGTATTAGTATGTTTTCCATTGTGTTTCATGAAAATGATTCTTTAGAAGTATGTGTGATCAGTGAAAGAACAGTCTTCCATCACAAGGAAAAGAAGTTTTAAAATCAAAAAATGACAGGGACAACAGAAGGATATATATTCTGGAGGTAGTAACTTTAACTTGCTTTTATCCTTAGGTTGAAGAAGTTACTATATGCATAGTCAATCCACTGTAAAACTCTGTTAACGTGAAGGACCATCTTTATATACTTGGTTTATAGTTGTGCATAATAAATAATACTTAAGTATTTTTGTATTGACAAAAATTAAACTCAATACATATTTCTGCCCTGGCTCCTCATAGTGAAATACAAGTGTTGTTATACTTTGTTTCTGTCAAAGCTACAATTTCTAAGGCAGCTGCTCTAATCTTTAGCATGATGTTCCTTGACAGACTTTTGTGACCGTTACTGATCTGGCTGACTGGAGATATTGCCACATTCCTGTGGCTCCTTTCCCAAGTAGTTTTTTTGTGGTTTGAGAACACTTTTTTACAAACTTTCTAAACATATGGGGAAGTTTAGTGGCTTCCCTGTAGAAACAGAAACTTCCAAATGAGACAGGAAAAAGAGTATAAAATCTGAAGAAACTTATGTTGGAAATGGCTGTTCTAGATATTGGGACAAAATATTAGTTTTATTATTAAAAAATATCCCCAGCTGTTAATTTACTTTGAAGGTTTATTAAGCCCATAGGTCTTGCTTTTGGAATTGTTATACTAATAAATGGTATAAATGAAATATTTTTGCCTTTTCATTAACTGAAGGCTTAGTGTCTTGTTAGTGAGATATCAAAGTTTATGGTCCCAGTGCTATTAGCTTTGGAAGAGCATTTAATTTGAAATAGAAGGAAAAGTTATGAAAGATGTGTTTTTAGTTACAGTTTTCTCTGATTTTTTAATCGAGTTCTTTGGTTTTTAGATATCAGGCTACGAAAGCTGGCTGGAGAAAAGGAGGAATTGTTGTCCCAGGTAAAATAAGCTGTTCATTTCAAAAATATCCTTTTGCAGACTATTAATATATTAGCAATAAACACATATTAAGCACCAAAAGTGATTAATCAAATACATAAGCACTAAAGCTAAACAAAATCCGCAACTTCTTCCCTCATTGGCTACCAGAAATTAGCAGCTCCTCTAGCTACTGTCCTTATCCATGTGGCTTTGATCTTGGTTAGTAAAGAAACCTCATTTCAGTAACTGGTTAGCTGAAATCTAACTTGCTGCTGAATCTACTATTAGTGCATGTACTTAACATACTTTCATTTTGTCTTCTGTGGAAATACTAAAGGCAGTAAAATAACTTTTTTCAGAAGCTTATGGGGCACTTTCTTCAAAATTACTCAGTGATACTGTTTCATTGATCATTGCAGTTACTCAAATAGAAAGTTATCAAAGTAGTTGTATTTTAGTACAGTTCAGTATTAAGAAGACAGGACTCAATAAAACATGTTGCAATTAAGCAATTATTAAGAATACCATGGGTTTTGTGCTTGTAGTTGAAGACCTAGCAGATTTACACTGGTGTTGTGAACATTTGTTTTTGCTGTGACTATACCTTAATTATAGTATAGATGCTTGGTTTGTAATGTCAATAAATTATAGCATTAAATATAAGTATATAAATACCTATATGCATACGTATCACTATAAAATAGTGAAAATCACTGATCATATATTGATTTGTGACATGAATGGGAGTTTTTTAAGTGTAACTCCTATACTGCTAAATCTATAGGGCAATATTTTTATAGGAGTGTCAAAAATGTAGCTCTCAGTTCTTTGATAAACTCCATACACAGTGGACACAGCTGAGAAATCTGTGTTCCCTGACTACTGGAAAAATCCTGAGACAGCTGCTGTAGCATGAAGTGGAACTGTTTAAAACTTACGTGCACTACAGACTTGCCTAGGACCATTGTTTCCAGGTGGAGTAAGAGAGGACCCTCAAAAAAAGCTGTGAGGTATTCTCTCTGTAATCTCACCAGGATATATTTTCATGCATGTTTAGAATGGAAAAGTTATGCAGTAGAATATAAACATAAACAGAGTTTAATGCCATCTATTCCTCTGAAAAGGGAGCTCTTCTAGGTACTGGGCGCTCCTGCGCTGTGCAGATGTCCCTGCAGCACTGACCAGGCTGGTGGGTTTGGGCCGTGCATGGATGTGCTCAGTGGTGGGTCGGGGCTGCAGCCACGGGCCTCAGGGACTGGCTCCCCTGCATGGCATCTGAGGACTGCTTTGCCTTTTTACCATTGAACATTCAGATACACAACTACTGAACTTCTGATAGTCTCCTTCTCACAAAAGAACACTTCCTTTTTCAGGTCAGAAAACTGAAAATGCAGTTGGAAGAAGAACGACAGAAGTATTCTAAAAGTGATGGAATGAATCCAGATATCATAGGCTTAGAGAATGGTTCTGACTTGCAGCTAATTGAACTGCAAAGTAGGTATATGGTTACTGTTCAAAGTTATTCTTCCTGCGGAGAGGAAAAAGCCTTTTGTTGTGCAGTAGTAGTGTTGTGAATGAATATATTGTTGAGCAAACCGGTTTTTGTTGGTATACATCCTTGCAGGGAATTCCTCACTGCAGAATAGTTTAAAACTGTCTCTTTCAGTGTTGAATACCAGCATTCTGGGAAGTTATTTTCAGTTTATAACCTTACCTAGAGTGAGTGCCACTACTTGAATAATTTCAATTTTTAGACAATAAAATTTCAGATGAAATTTTTGAAATCTATTCTACCTAAGTATTTTGTTGAATCTTTGATAAAGAAGCTTGATCTAGAACACTATTGTCTTGAAGCAAACCATGAAAATCATGTAACACAATATTCAGTGTTGCTTCATAGAAGCACTAAGCTATTTTCCATTTGAAGCAAGCTGTTTCTTCAGCTGAAAACTTTACTTGTTTAACAGTCATTTAATATGCTTGTGTCAATGAACATGAACAGAGTACTAGCAATGTCTGGGCTCAGATGTAACACCAGAATAATTTGCAAAGACCCTTAGAGTTTGTCAGTCAGGTTCAAGCCTTGTGCTCCTTATAATTCAGTTATTATTACATATGTCTAAGCTGGTATTATATCTATTGTGGTCTGACCCATTTTGCAGTGAGTGTTGTTTTTTGTGTTGACTCAGTCTTTTAAGGTATGAGTTTACTGGTCTAAACAATTGTTTTTAAAGATATATATCTCATTGGTACCTCTGAGGTTTACTGCACACTCTTACAGAAACAGTTGTGTAACCTTGAAGATTTTTGGAAGAACATTTACCTCTTTGTAATATGTACAGACTTCTCAATAAAATTATATTTTTAATGAATTTTAATTAAAAGGAAAACTGCTAGTTTAGAGACTTGTTTTGACTATCTTATTCATGTCATATTTTTTCTAGGAGATGCCAACAGACAAATTAGTGAATACAAATTTAAGCTTTCAAAAGCTGAACAAGATATAACTACTTTGGAACAAAATGTAAGTGTGTCTTCCTTCATATTTGATATCATTACACTTAATCTGCACACTTTTACAACACTTTTTCAATGAAAACTATGAAAACATATTTCATAATTTGATTTGTTGTCTGATCTTTAGTTTGCACATAATGACACTACATTTTTTTGTAGTTCCTGCAATTCGGTACTTGTGCAGTCTCACTATAAGAGAAAATCTATGGAGATGCTGGACTATTAATACCATGTTATTGACTTACAATTATGAAGCATGGGAGACACAAATCTATGAAAAAAAACCAGTTGATTTTCAGAGAGCAAATTATGTACCTTGCACAGTATTTACAACTTTCTTTTACATAATTAATCTTGAACTGGTAGCTTCAGTTCTTCTTTCTTGTCTGATGTACTTCTGTATTTTAGGAAATTAATTCCAGATTATTACCAAAAAGTGACATAAAGAACTATAATTTGAATCACAGATACATAGTTTTTTCCCTTTTGCACAGATTCAGGCTGCTGGCCTGTCATGTGGATTTAGGGTAGAAGGGAGTGTAAATAGAACACTCCAGGGAGTGCATTTTAACCACCTGCAGGTGGCAATCAGGGTTTGTCTCAAGCTCCCTCCATACTGCACTTTGTGCTTGGGCTCAAGATCTCTTTCATCATATCCTGATACAGTTCACGGTCTCCTTTCTACTTTTCACTTTCTTATGTGGTTGCTGTTTTTCAACTTTGCAGCTTTTGTTTTTAATCCAAATGTTTCCCCAATTCTGTTTTTTTTTTTTTTGTTCCAACTCCTCTCTCTGCTTAGTTGTCTGTTGTGTGTCTTCTCAGCTGTGTCCTGGGAGGAACAGCTGGTGGCAGGCAACCTCCAGGTACAGCAGTCATTCCTGTCTTGTTTGGGTTTGCAGATTGGAAGACTTGAGGGGCAGGTTTCAAGGTATAAAAATGCTGCAGAAAATGCAGAAAAAGTAGAAGATGAACTGAAAGCTGAAAAGAGGAAGCTTCAGCGAGAGGTATCTGACTTGATTTCCTTTTTAGCTGTAAGCACCTTTCAGTCTTGAATGGCTCTGTCTTTTGCCTCTGAGCAGTGTCTTTTTGTAATATTTGGTTGCAGCTTTTAAGTGTTTTTTTGAGACAGCCTTCAAGTCTCCTTGTTGCATTCAGAAGAAAACTATAGCACATAAAAGTAATGCTAACTACAATTCAGTGCTGTTCTTACTTGAAAGGAAGACTCTTAAGTTGTATTTTCTTTCTAAATGTGATAACTTGTAATGTTTTAAAGTAGTCCTTCCACAGAAATTACAGGGGAAATGAATGCTCCCCATGTCAAGTGACAGCCTGGGAATTTTCCAGCGTGCACCTCATAGGATGCTGGGAAAAAAACTGTATTTAACTGTATTTAAAAAAACTGTATTAAAATTGTATTTAACTGAGCTGTTGGTCTTGCTTGCTTAATTGCTGCAGCATGATGCCTGCTACCTATGGGAATGTGTATCTGTATGCAAGTAAAAATGATAAAGAGGACTTTACCTTGTTCTAGGTAAATTACTTTCATGTAACGGGAAGTTGCAGACACCTGGTTCTTTTGGAATTAATATATTTCATGTTTCAGTTGCTTCACAGTTATTTTTAACAGTTTAATTCTGGTTCATCTGCCTGCAATAATGAAAGTGTTATGTCTTAATTTCTGTGGCACTCTTATAAAGCCTATATATAGCTTATAATACTTGTTTTCCTGACATAATTTCCTCTTGCAAAGAGAACAGCAGAAAGTCCAAATAAACTAAAGTGATCATAATTTTTGTTTTCATTTTATAGTTAAGAACAGCACTGGATAAGATAGAAGAGATGGAGATGACCAATAGCCATTTAATGAAAAGGCTGGAGAAGATGAAGGCAAATAGGACTGCGCTTTTATCTCAACAGTGAAGTGGAAATGGAAATACAATGCACTGCTCCTTGAAAACTAGCCCCTAGGTTGTTTATAAATACAGACTTTCATTGGCACAAACTTTGAACACTGAGCTGTTCACTGATGGTTTAGTTTCATAATTAAATTACATTCTTTTTGTAACTTATGAGAGAATGAATTGTAGTTTGAATTCCCATGTGAATGCCAGCAATTTTCTGGTAGCATTTGATTCTAGAGTCCAAGATGGAGCACAATGCTGTATGTTCAACTTAGAGATAGAAAATGTTTTTGCATCTGTGGAATCAAGTTTACTCAAGATCTCTTTTGGCTGCTTTAATGATGCTTAATGCTCAGAGACAGCTGCATGAATTCAAGAGGACACTGTATTACTGTACTACAGAACTAACGTATATTTGCTTAAGACATCACACAGCACAAGTGCCTTTTATCCGGTGCAATTTAGACTTCATTGTTGAAATAACCTTTGAAACCAGATAGCATTTTATTTTAAGATACATTTGGGGTATTCACTAAACTTTATACATTTTGAAAATACATTTTTGTAAAATATTTAAATTTATAAGAAAGAAATAGGGACTGTATATAAAAATCTGCCTTTTTTTTTTTTTTTTGCATGGGCACATCAGACTTCCAGGTAATTTTGTCAAATACTAGCCCCTAATACTCTTAGTATTAAGAGTGCAGATTTCAAAGCTTATGTTGTACACCATCAAATTATATGTCATCTGCATAAGTGTGAATTGAAATTTTATGGTGGGAGGAAGGGGGTGGGAAATGTGGCTAAGGAATTTATTAAATGGACACTTTACTGACCAAAAATGGATATTTTGTGTTTTCTTTTGAATACTCAGATTCCAACAGGGGAGAGCAAAATCTTTATAGAATAGTAAAATCTGATAGCTGTATTCTTAAGTACCTTTTTGACTTTGAAATAATGAGTTTGAATTTATTTTTTATTTCTTAACCTAGTCTGCTGCTGTTTGGCAATACTGCTGTGGAAGAGAGGGGCAGTATAAGGAAGAAGGTACTTTCTGGGATGGTGTGGGTTTTGTCTGTGGCCTACTGCCTATGGACAGCAAATACCATTAAGAATTTCTACTGTTCAAGCTGGCACCTCACAAGTAGGAAATGTGAAATGTGTAGCACCTGCAGTGGCAATTCTGAAGTGTTTGAAGTGGCACTGTCCCTGTGTTGAACTTTGCTTGAGGTCAGCAGCCCAGCATTTAGTCTAATATTCAGACTTGAGTCAGGTGCTTTCCTATAGTCAATTGTGACCCTTTGGGAGTATTTCTCAAAGCAAGGCAGGTTTCAGGACCTTTGCAATTCAGAGGGTTAATACCTCTGCTTGACCAGAGCTGCTTTTCAAAGAACAGCTGTCTTGACAGTGCAGAACTGAAGCTTTCTATCTCTCTTTGGGTGCCTCCTTGTAAGTAGATCTACTTATGCTTGTTTATTAAATAGGAGACAGTTTGGTGATCACATAGATCGTTCCTGTTAACGTTTTGCTTTTTGCTGTGTACTTATTCAGTGGAAACTCTCAGGGTCTTGATTAGTTGTTCTTAATGGTATGTATGCTGAAGGACCCTTTGGGGGGCAGTTCAGTGTGTTCATGTGAACAAAATTTCTAAAATCTTCTATGGCCTGGGGTAGGGGGCATATCTCCCCATTCACTTCCTCTATACCACCCCACCGAAGCTGGGCATTTTATGGCACAGGGAAAACTGTGATTTCAATATTAAACTGTGGCAGTCAGATAAGGACGTCTTAACACAAAGTTTCCAGTCGACTCCAAAACTTTTTCTGAAGCATGGATAAAACATTGGTACATTCTTTCTAAAAATCAAAATTTTTGGTAGTTTAAAAAAAGACATTAGAGTTCTGTTAGCATCACCATGTTAATTGTAGAGATTACCAAGTTCTTGCTACTAGAGAATTAAAACAAATTCAACAAAAGACCCAAAACAAGAGATTCCCAATGGGAGGTACCAGGAAAAGCAGTAACAAGGAATAAAAAAAAAAAAAAGGACAAGGGATTATTTTGTCTTGATATAAGTATAGACATGAAAAAAATTGTAAGTAATAATGACGGACACCTGGATAGCAATTCAGAAAGCTTTTGAGCTTTCTTGGGTTTTGGGGTTTTGTTTGTTTCTTTTGTGCTTTTTTTGTTGTTTTGGTGTTTTGTTTTTTTTAACCAAAGCATGGGTTATTTTAATCAGAACCAGAGAACAGTGTGTCTGTGACCGGCAAGTAGGTAGACCATGACCTTACCACTATTGCTGGAGATCCCCCATTGCTTGTTGGCCAAATAAAAAAAAAGTGTTAGGTGTAATTATGGAAAGCTTATAGAAAAATTTACTATATTTGGTCAGATCTGATGGGGTTTGGTTGAGAAAAAAAGCATAAGTTAGTTGAGTTTAATTATTATATTACCCACATAATTTCAGAGATGCTTGCAAGGTGACAGGGATGATTGTTAGTGCCTCTTGCATGCAGGGTCATACCAAGTTACTGCCTGCAGAGAGGTGCAAAGTTAGTAGAAAGTAGGTCTAAAGATAACTAACGTGGCATGATACCATTCGTTGTTTCACTGACTGCATGATTTTTAACACCCAGCATGGTCTGTCCTTCCCTCAAGGTTATGGGGTTTTGTTTGGTCTGTGGAGGGCTGTTAGAGCTGGGTGGAAAGATTTGGTGAATATGCTGTTACTGGACAGACAGCAGCATCAAAAAAGTAAAGAGAAAAGCAACAGGTGCCTGTGTGGCCATTGAGGGTCATTGAAGGGGCTGCTGCAGTTTCAGACAGGAGTTGTGCCATTTTTCGGATTGCTTAACCCCCTCCCAGCTCCAATAAAGCTGCTGAGTCAGGACACAAGAAGATTACTGTGGAGGAAAGGTATCAAAAGTTTTGAAAAGGATGCAAGAAGCCTTCTGATTACAGAAAAGTTTGATTTTTGACAGCAAATAACCCTTGCCCCCCCCAGATTTGCAGGCCTGGTGATTTGTAGGCTGTGTCGATGTGATGAGGTGCTGGCACTCAAGAGAGAAATCAGAAACTGATGGTCAGTCAGAGTCTTCTGTCCACCCTGTCCCCCCATCCACAGTGCCCAGGCCACACTGAGTGTGCTCAGAGCTGCACCCAGCAGGATGTGACTTGTGCCACTGCCTCCAGCTCACCATGAGAGATCAACCTCCTCAGTAGCTGCAAGAGCAGGATGCCTGTGTGCCCACTGCCATCCTCCAGAACCTCTTATCCCACCCGTGCTGCCCAGCTGAGTCCTGCTGACAGAAGAGGAGCTAATCCCAGGTGATGTCCTCATCAGTCTGGAAGGGGGTGTGCCCACTGGCCATGGCCAGGGTAGCACTGGCAGTGGATCCACTCTGCAGACAGTCACAGCACTTCCCAGTCTGCTCTAGGCACCAGATAGAATCTTCCTTTAAAAACCTAATAACAAGTGCATGAAAGTAAATTAAAAACAAAACCTGGGAAAAAGGTAGAACATTATCACTGTATCACAGGCCTGGGGAAGGTCTGACCACTATGTACAAGTAATAAACCTACCTGGGAGAGGGACAACCCACCTTTCCCTTCCCCAGCTCCAGCCCTTCCCTGAGGGTCTGCAAAGCAAACTGGCTGGCACACATAATTCAGAATCCATGCCTCTGGTACCCCCTACAGGTGGATGGTTTTGTCAGGCTGGTTCCTCCTGCCCCAGTCCACACCAGGCTGAGCAGCAGAAGCTGTCAGCAAGGCCAGGAGCCAGCTCCACTCCCTTGACATCCACACCCTGTCCTGCCACAAACAAACTTGGCAGCTCACTGAAACATTAATCCTGCCCGGCCACAGCAAAGCAGGGAAACCCTGGTGCCAGTGCCTGGGACCAGGAGCATCTACCCCCACAACGGCTGTGGACTCTACTTCATCTGCGTGTAGAGCGTGTTCTCAAAGAAGGTGCCACAACCAAAGTCAATCAGCTTTGCCCCAGCAGTGGTCAGCTCGAGGGTGATGTTCTCCAGCTTGATGTCACACTGCAGGATGTCACAGATGTGCTCCAGGTTGTGGGCAGACCTCAATGCCATCAGGCTGGGGGGGAATGCTTCCCCTTTTCCAGTCTGTGGGACCTTCCCTGGACTGCCACAACTTCTCCAATATATGGAGAGCACTTGGCCACTTCCTCCTCAGCTTCTGCCAGAATGGGAGAAGCATCTCACTGCTGTGGTCCCTGCTCTGTGCTAAAATCACAGGGAAGCAGTCTGGTTTTCTTGGCTTCTTGATGCCATAAGATGTGTCAAGTGGTTAATAGCCAGGATCCTGGATCCTACTGTACAGGAGGATGGATCTCTGCCATCTCCTGGGGCAGGTGAGCTTCCTGCAGCCAAGAATGTTTGAAAAGGTCTTCCAACACTGCCCTGTCTGAGGGGTGCATGAATAAACATCTAATGAGGGGCTGACACTGAAGGGAAAAAACAGAAACCAGTAGTCAGTGGGAGAAGGCACTTGTCCTCCCTCTCCAAGGTCTGCAGTGCCCAGGACATGCTGGCTGTGCTCAGAATTGCATCCAAACCTCCCAGTTGATTCTGTTTTGGGGGAGAGAAGGATGGCAGGATGTGTGCATCTCCTCCAGTTAGCCATGGGAGATCAACTTCCTCCACAGCTGCAAGAGCAGGATGCTTGTGTGCCATCTGCAATGTCCCATTGCTGTTATTGCTCCCATTCTGTGAAGATGAGTACTCACCTGGAGACAACCACAGCAGGAAGAAGAGCCAGCCCAGGATGACATCCTCATCTCTGTAGAAGGGACAGACTCTGCAGACCATGTTGTGAAGCCCAGGGATCCTTTCTGGATGGCCATGGATCCACTCCAGCAGGCTGTACATCCCTGTTCCTACAGGACACAGGCAGAGCTCACCAGGCAGGCACTGCCCTCCCTGGGCATCCCTGGGGATGTGGGGGCTGCACTGGTGGCACACAGGGGGACCCACTGCCTTCCCTACAGCACCTGATTCTTGTTTACAAACTTTGGGTTGTAAAACAAAGCTCCTGCTGATGGAAGTGTAGAGGGAACCCTGAGGAGACCCAACCACTATGTGCAAGGAAAACACCCATGCAGGAGTGTTTAAAAAACCCTCCTTTTATTCCCCCAGTCAAGAAAAATAGAGGCTAAGGCAGGAAAGGGGAGCAGAGCCACCAAAACCAGCACAGAGGTTTTGCAACCCCCCCACTCCACCCTCAGCTCCCTTCCAAGGGTTGTTAGTTTTTGTCAAGCTCCCCCCATCACCAGTCCCACCTGCCTCCTGTTCCATAAAATCCACCCGCACCCAACCCTCCTCGAATTAAAGCAAGTTGGCAGCCAGCTGAAGAATTATTTCCTCCCTGCCCCAGCAAAGGGTGCCGGGCCCTGGGTGTGATCACACACGAGAAGTGGGCGTACAGCATGTCCTTTAGGTACATGCCACAACTGAGGCCCATCAGCTCTGCCTCGCCAGTGGTCAGGTTGAGGATGATGCTCTCATAGTGCAGACCCGCGGCTCTTGTGGTGCTACACAGCCTCCAGCACCTGTTGGACCAGCCCCTGCACCAGCTCCTCCATCAGGAGCCTCTGCTCCTCCAGGGCATCCTAAAAGTCTTGGGAGTGCTCTGGACACTCCTTCACCAGGTCTTGGGGAGCTCGAACCAGCTTAGGAGCGAGACAATGATGTGGAAAACATACAAGGACACCGTGAGGAACAGCACAAGTTCTTGGGCTGTGGGAGGGACCACGATGCCATCAGTGGGGCTGATGCTGTGCTGTGGGTCCAGTGGCCCCCGCCCAGGGTATGCTCTGGTGCCCCCCTTCCCAGCCCTACCAGTGCTAGGCATTCCCCTGCCCGGGATGCTCCACAGCCCCTGGTGACCCCACCACTGCTCCCTCCAGTGTCCTGCCTTCCACCTTCCCAGTCCTTATCTATGCCAGCTTGGCCCACTCCAAGATGGGATCTCTGGATGTGTTTGATGGTGACCTGCAAGCCAAGGGGAATGGCGAGCTGAGCTTGCTGCCCCAGTTCCTCCCTCAAAGAGAAAACTCTTTACTAACAGTGGGATTTTTATTCTTTCCAGGTCTTTGATTTGGGAAGCATGTTCAGAATGGAAGTCATGTCTGGCTGATGCTTTGCCCTTAAGCTTGACCAAAGGAGTGTGGCAGAGCAAAGTATCGACCTTTCCCAAAGCATTCTGAAGGATGTGGATTTTTTGCCCAAGAAGTAGAGGCCCACAGAAGGAGGACAGCCAGCCCTGGACAGGAGTAGTTGTAACTTTTCATGGCTTTTGTAAGCCTATGTGCACATTCAGTGTGTTTTAACTTGCATTGAGGGGTTTGCTTCCATTTATTCTGCAAGCTTGTATGAAGATGAGCAGATATGCTCACTACCTAGTAGGAAGTGGTGTATATTCTAGACAAAGCTTTATCAGGAGGAGTTAGGACTCCATAAAACAGTAAGAAACCTTGCAGTGTCTTCGTGTAAGGGACTTGCAGCTCTGTCTAGGGGTGATGATGCATCAGGACAATGAAGAGTATAAGGCTGTGCAGTACCGGGGCACTGCAAATAAAGATGTGTTTTTGACACAGGAAATAGAAGGGGGAAATTTTGGGTAATAGTAGTACAGGACATAAATGAAATAATCTGCTTAGCAGGCAGACTGCTGGGCCTCCAGGTACAATCAGTCTTTCCTGCATGGAGATTCTTGAAACCTTATGCAGTGGCATTATCCCTGGGAATACTGTGGACTAAAAGCACACTAATGACTCAAAAGGAAAAATATATATTTTAGTTAAACATAAACAGTGATCTTGTTTTGGTGGTTGGTATAATAAGGCTGGCTGGTGGAAACAGGATGCTCTCACAAAAAAACCCCAACAAATTAAAACTGCAGAACACAAGCTGTTAACATTTTTAAGTGGAGGAAAAGCCTTTTGCTGTGTGTAAAGCAGTCAAACTTGAAGATTCAGAAAATTTTGAAAACTGTATGCTTTTGTAAATGTTCACCTTTTTATCTTGCATCTGTGATTGTACTTGAAGATAGAAATGGATGATATTTCTGATTCTGCATCCTTCTATTTCTTCTCTTCCTTCCTGCCCACACACGTGATTTGAACAAGCTAATGTGTTGTCCCTCCCAATTTAGCCAGGTCAGTGCTGGATGAGCATTCAGGTGTCATGACTCATATTGCAAGTGGTGGTGAGGGGCCTGTGACCAGCATTGCAAAGATCTCAGCAAGCTGCTGCTTGTGCACTTCCTTTCTGCTAGTCTGCCCCAGCTGTCAAGTGAATAGTCTTGGTTTATGCACCCTTTATGGGTACATTAAAGTGTATGCAAATGGTTAGAGACTTTGTATTAAATGTGAAGGGGCTAGACATGAAGTTTTGGTTGCAGGGCAATCATTCTGCTATTAGCGTGTTCAAAATCAGTCAGGAAAAAGCTTTTATCTCCTGCTGTTTCACAATTTGAGTCTCAAAGTGATTGGTAGCTGTGCTATTCCAGGAAAGGAAGTCTCTCTCAAGTTACTAATCATCAAGCCACCTTCCTGCAAAGCAGGGCCTCCTGCGAAGCTGTTTCTGGGCTTGTAGTTCTGTGATCACTTAAACTTTCTCTGTGGGGCCTTTGAGCACTTTGTCACAGCAGAGACCTGTATTTTTTTGTAATATACTTTGGTTGTGTATGAAAGATAATTTGCTCCTTTTGGGAATTGCATGATCCAGGATTATTTTGCCCTGTGTATTCACTTTGCCACAAATGTCAAAGCTCCAACAGTGGTAGGAATGAAATCTTCTTTAGAAGCTGAAGCTCCTGATTTGAAATCTTCTAGTGCTCATTTGGAATAGAGGATCACCTTTCCTTTTGAGCCCCCACATTTTCACTATGTGTTATCTTGAATCTCGTCTTCATTCATCCAGACTTCTGTAAAAGAAAATCTCTGGCAGAAGTTGTTGGGATTGGCTAGTGAAGCTGCTGGGAGAGTTTATTAATTAGAAAACCAACAGAATGATTCCCATATGCTGTAGCATCTCACAAAGATGTATCTTCTTGACATACGTGTACCAGGCTGCCTCCCCAGTGGTATAAAAATATTTGTCCAAAACATATTCAGTAGTTCCTGAGGTTAATCTCAGGTAATTACTGGAAAGTGTGTTCTCATGTGCCTTATCAGGAGACTGATATTACAATGAAGTAAAGCTTACCTATGGTGAAATTATATTTACGATCATTTGCACTAATTAGGTAAAACTTGTCAATTACTTCTTAATTGTCATTCTATTTCCCTGTAAATATCTATAGGTGCAGAGGAACAATTGCTCAAACTGTTCCTCTGAGATTTTTTATTTCCTCATCACTTTATAAGACTATGTTGGGGCTCTAACAGTTTCAAAACCTCAAACTGATTAGTCTACTATTTGAATTTCTCTTAAAATTTATTAGTGGTAGTGCCTAGTATCAATAGAATTTAGCAGTTGGCAGGTTGTGATCATCCTTAAGCAGGTCTTTCTCATTTCAACTACATGTGAGAGGAATCCATGGGAAGGTTTCCTTATCACCTGCTGTAGGTTGTTTTGACAGTTGAGAAGTCATTATTCTCAAGTACCTTATAGGACACAAAGTTATGAAAGAATATGTTGCAAATCCCTTTACACAAAAACATTCATTTGTGCTATTTACTTTTTTGTACTTTCATGGCCAAAGTTGATCCTGCTCTGTCTTGTTTTCATTAGAAGCACCAGATTGCCTGTAACCAGTTTTGTAGAATTTGCATTAATTCTGCACCTCCATAGCAGCAGAACAGCTGCAGTAGTGCTCATACTTGTAGAAGCTCCAAATCACTGAAAATCAGTTGTGGTAAGATATATATTTGCGAAAACATGGTTTTCAGTGTTTCCTGTTTGAACAACAGGAGCTGACATTTCATAAATAACATCTAAGTCTGTTGTGCTGTCATGGTAAGTGATCTGCAGGCCCTGCAGATGCCCCGCAGCCCCCCCATTTCTGTGGTAGCAATAGTCCCTGTGTGTCACAAACATGCAGTTAGACCAGCGTGTGCAGCCAGCACGAGTGTCACAGTGGTATTTACACCCAGCTCAGGCATGTGGTTTCTGTAGCTTTGCATTTGCATTAGGAGGAAATGGTTTAGAGGCGTCCTGTGGGAGAGGGCAGGACGGCTGTGGTCTAACTGTGCTCAGCTAATCTCGCACTCTCATCGCTGCCCACCCCCTCTGAGCCAGTTGTGACTGGTTCACTTTATGGGGGTTTTCCACTAAATAACCAAACCTTCCTGCAAACAAACACCCTAGCACCCAGAAGCCTTAAAAATCCACTTGTCTCCTTATTCGGGCTAGATAAATAAGAATTAAAAACTTAGTATGAACAGTTTGTATAAATAAATTTCAGGGACATGTGAGTTGTTGCAGCCAAGCATTTAAAAAACTCCAGAAACTGTGAGGGGATATCTTTCCTCAGCCTGGTTTAGGGGTGCATGTAGGCAAGGGTTTTATTTGTGAAAAAAAGCTAAGAAGCTGCATTTTCTCTCTGTTTTCCTGCACTGCACAGACAACATCTTTCAGTTTTGTGTAGGAGACACAAAAAGTGGATTTGGGGATCATATCAGTGAGAGAGGTCTTGGTTTGTTTATTCAATCAAGCATTTCTCTAGCAGAGATAAAGGTAGGGGAGATCCATGTAATATCCAGGTAATAATATCCATGGTGGTACTGAAATCTATAGTAACTGCATTCCAAAAATACCTTTGTAGCTGTTCTATTTTGCTCAAACCTGAATAAACAATAGCATGGGATCCCAGCCATTTCTCAAACAGAGTTTGAAGATTAAAAATCTCATCTTTCTTTGCATTGAAGAGTAATGTGACATGGAAGGCAGTGATGAGTTGCTTTGGCTTCCATAAGCAGATTGTGAAATAGCTTGTAAGCTGTGGGGGTTAAACAGCCTGACACGTTTCAGTTCCCTTGCTACAGCATGAGCCCTCAGAGGCAGGATGTCCTTCTGTGACATTTCCCCTGGCTTGGCTTAGCTCTGTTTTACAAAGCTTGGCTTTTTGTTTCACAGCAGAAAAGGTGTAACAGCATAGCTTTTGTTCTTCTGTGTAGAAGTGGTTGTGTTTAACTGAAAAGCAGAAAACTGATGTTTTAAGGACCTTTGATTCCCTGAGAAATTTATATAAACAGAGAAGTGAATCAGGTGTTCTGGGCATCTTTATGCAGGCTGCAGGAAGGCTGGAGAACAAACACAGGCCTCACAACAGCAGCTGAAGGAAAGCTTTTATTGCCCTCTCAGTACAGACACGGTGGGTGTAAATGCTGCAGGCATTTATCTACAAACATAGGGCAGTGTTTTGCCCCAAACTGAGCAAGTGCTTTAGCCCAATATGTCTAATTACTACTTTTCCACATAACTTTGAAAGGAACTGATTTGTGGAACCTGGAGTTCAAAGTTCACCATCTGAGAATTTTTCTTCTTTTGTGAGAACACTTTCTTTGTCGAAGCTTCAGATCAGAGATTTTGCTCAATTTAGAAAGGTGCCCTAAGCAAGGTGAAGTTTATTATCATTATGATTGGTTTATTTCTTTAAAAATGCAATATGCAGATTTTCATACTGTGTCACAGTGCTGGTGGACTTCTTAATTTTCTGTATGTGTGCACCTTAGAATTGCTTTTATTCTCATCTGACATCTTCATTCAAAATTCCTATGCTGACTTTTTAAAATTATATTTAGTTGTCTCTTAAAGCACACATCACTTCAGAATAACTAAGTCCTCATCTGTTGGCTATATGAGAGTGGCAACAAACCATTGAAAGTAAAAATTAAAAAATACCTGTGAATTTACTGCACAGGAATGCTCCTAATTAAGCCTTGTGATATCAAAACCCACCCATGCTTTATGTAGCAAAAGTCCCATTACATCCCTAAACTTCTGCATTCATAACTACTTCTAACATGAGTACCTTCTTTATTTTGTAATATGGACCTTGGATCCATTACTGCTACTGCCTGTCCTTGTTTGGAATTAAGAAAAAAAAATTAGGAAAACCAGATGGATGTCAGTAAAGCAAAATGAGCCCTATGCACTAATGCCAGGAATTTTGTGTGTGTGTGTGTTTTGTTTGTTTGGTCGGGTTTTGTTTGTTTGTTTTTCTTTTTTTTTCTTTTTTTTTTTTTTTTTTGCTGTTACATCAGTCACATAGCAGGAAAGTCTGTATGGATAAGCACATGGCAAAGTAATTTCAAGATCAATTTGTAGCCTTTTCTTAAAGAGGCATTTACACCTTTTTTCCTTGGTGCTTGCTTGAAGCCCACATTCTGTAGATGAAGAAGAGTATGATAAGATAATACATGGAGCTCTTCAGAAGAAGGATGATGTACACTAAATATGCTGTCCTGTGCATTAAGTGATCCGGAAGCATATCATCTGGAAGCACAACATAAGACAGAAAAGTGTTGTTTAATGTCAATATTATACCAAAGGATTGTACAAAAGATTGTGCTCCTAAAAGATGGGCAGAACTGGGACTGTGTGCTCAGTTCACTGCTGCAATCACATGGACATCCGTGCACAATGAGCAAACACAGACAAGCTCTGACTGTGTTTTGAGAGGGTTTGCAAGGCTAATAAGTTCTAGACCAACTGGGCTTCTTAGCACTAAACTGTCCCTCAATGAGACTGGGTTATTTATTATTCCTGGCAAAGGCAAGAACATAATTTTAGTGCTTTCAGCACTTATTACCAGTAGCACCACATTTGTTTGAATCCTTTTCTGTTGGACTTTCTTAAGGTAAGTGCTCCTGATTCTTCCTAAGCCCCATTCAGGCTAAACAAAAATTCCTAAGAGCAGGGCAATTGCTAGGCTGAGGGAGCATTGGCTGGAGAGTTCAGCATTTAATTTCTACAGGTGTTTATAAAAGTGGAAATTAATGCAGGTTAATAATCTAGTAGCCCAAACAGCATCCTAAGAAAACTCCTAATAAAGCTACCAATAAAGGTAGATTCCCTTATTTCCACACCAAAAGTTAGTTCAAAGTAGCACTGAAGTTGCAGTCCTGAGACTTTAAAGAAATATTTTACACTATTTAGAAAGATTTTTGTGATGTTCTGAACATATGTAGCAATATTTAACTTTTGCACAATATGCACCACTTTCCCACATTTTAATACATTAAATTACCTCCTTTAAAAGTTGTGCTGCAGTTCCCTTCCTGAGGAGGAGCATTCTTCGTAGAATTTACTGGAAAGAGAGTTCAAATGTCCCAGTTAGGCTTTTTGAGAAACTGTGTGTGTGTGTGTGTGTGTGTGTGTGTGTGTGTGTTTGTGTGTGTGTGTGTTTGTGTGTGTGTGTGTGTGTGTGTGTGTGTGTGTGTGTTTGTGTGTGTGTGTGTGTAAAAGACAGTAGAGCAACAAGGAGGGGGGAAGTTGGTACTACATGATAAAAAAGGATGTTAATATCTGCAGAGCAGATATTCACAAGTAGGATTCATTTGCAGAGAAAATTTGATGAGGAGAAATGCTCAAAGAGAAGTGACTGGATATTTGTTGCCGTAAGTGGGAGATGTGCCTTTGCCCTTTCAGGAATGTGTCCATTAGGCTGTTCCTTGGCAGTCTCTTTTATTTGGAACTGGCATCAGTTTGACCACCTGATTTTGTTATTGAAGAAACTGGACTCTATTTGCCTTCACAACTTACTGTTGTTAGAAATGCAGAATAATTTACTTTGGAAAGCACTTCAGCTAGTGGTTGTTTAACACTGAAGAATAATAGTGAACGGTGTATGATCCATGGTTTCCCTATTGGGAATTTGCTATTTTGGTGCTGATTTTTCTCTAAAATAAGCCATTTTTGTTTTTAATGTAGCAAATTTGTGTTAGTTCTTTTTTATATTGTTGGTATGCACAGATACATGGGCTTAAAGACTTTCATATTGCATCCCTAAATATATCATCCATCAAAATAAAATTAAAGCCTATTTTTGTCAGAATGTATTTTGAAGGGCCAAAAGCAATGGTGATTTATGGTCATGTTGTCACTCATTGGAGTTAAGCAATCAGAGTTAGGTATGGAGAAAAGATTAACTTAAACCAACTTAGACCACTTCTCTTAAAGTTATTACCATGATTTAAATAATTTGCGTTGAATATAAGTTACTTTTTCTTTAAAGCTCCATCATCTTTCAGATTTTGCTTCTCATACTCACTCTTTCCACAATTAAACTCAAAATCTTATTTTTATATATGGTCATTATCTCACTATTTCTGGACTATGAGTGAGTAATATATTTCAATTTTGTTCTACATCCGCAGCAACCTCATTCTTAACTCCTTCGATTTTACAGGTGTGATTGATGTCACAGGGGGTGTCAGAGGGATTTACACCTGTAAGCCAGGAGAGATATTGCTGTTTTCAACAACTTCTGTAAACAGGAAAGTATCTGATATGTCCCAATGGAGACCTTTAGGAGCTGTGCTAGTTTACACCTGATGATGTTCAATAAGTGCTATTTTTCTGTTACAAAGGGATGCTCACTTGGGGAGCAGGGCACAGGCTGGGTTGCTTTTTCTGGGAAAACTGTGGTAGTTTTTCTGGTTGTATCTTAGCTATTGTTTGCCAAGGAGCACAGATGTCTTTAGAAGCAGTAATAGCATTATTTCTCTAATTTTATTGCAAAGAGAAAGGATGTCTCTAATAATACATAGAATTAAATTTTTAACATGTGGCGTTTACCTTGTGTTGACAGTGAATCCTCTTTGCCTTCATGCTCATATTTGCACTGATATTTCTTGTCTTTGTCCTCCGCAGGCACAGTTAACCAGCTGGCAACTGAGTATTTGTCCTCTTTGGTGGGCCATGGGTTGCCTCTTACTACGTTGTCTGTTACCTCCTTGCCTTCGTGCGTCCATGTCACCCGAATAACATCTGGGTAGAATTTCTCAATAAGGCAAACATATATGAGCTGATTTTCATGTTTTCTCTGCAGGATTTCTGAACTTGTCGGTGCAGAAGTTTTTTTGTCTGGATTGGTTATTGAAGGAAGAAAATTAGCAAAACAAGAATTGAAAGAGTAATAGTGTAAAGACAATAAATACACAGCCACAAAGTACAACAAAATAAATTTCTGACCAACAAAATAAATGCCTTATTAACAAATGTTAAATTGCTCATAACAAATGTGAATGCCCTTTGAGAAACTGAAGGATTGTTGAAGATATTAATAGCTATTAATGTCCCTTGAAACTGAGCTAGAAAACTTCAGGTGGCTCCATGACAGCCTGTGTTCCACAATCTTCCAAGCAGTGCTGGTGTCAGTGTATTTGTCTGCTCAAGTCTTTGACAATTATTAAATTATAGTAATATTTCCTGAAAGAGATTTGTTCATTAATCCAATAAGAGGAATATTGGTTTGTAATATTTATGCAAAAACAAGTACATGAAAATTTAATCTACAGAATATTAAAGGTAGATAACCTACCTTTCACAGTTTTATGTCCCCAGCATAAGTCCTCACTGCTCATTAGTGAACAATGAGCTCTGCTCTATCTCATTAAATTTTAAAAGCCAGTATTACTTTTATGATTTTTTGGGGGGAGGGGGCAACAAAAATGTATTACTCCCTTTTTATTTTAAGGCATTCCATGTATTTGCCAGGTGAAGATCTTCAACAAGACAGGAAAAAGGAATCACAAAATGCCCTGGACCTCAAAACTTGGCAATTCCATTCCCTAAAACTAGATCAGTTTAAATAATTAATACATCTGAAAACTCTAAAGTAAAGCAGAAGAATATGCTATATCTAGGTAATATTTCTACCTCTAAACAGCATATCTAACCATCCCAGGGTTGTTGTAGTTGATGTGCTTTGTATGCTCAGTAGGAATATACATGAATATATTTTAAATTAAAAATGAGCTCTTTCCACAAGTTAACTGTAAGAAATCTCCATTTCATTTGACTCTCTGGGTTAAGTGTTATGTTATTAGGAGGAGTCAAATTCATCCAGATTTGTCCACACAGAAGTAATGTTTTGATATTATTAATGTGGATAGTAAATTCCAGAGTCTACTTAAGGTAAACATGAGCTTCTGCAGTGACTGCATGGGCAGTGCTCACAGGCCATCCTTTTTCCCTGTGATTAGCTGCAAGTGAAGACTGGATATAGTTTTCCAAATGGACTTTCATTTTGTAGAAAGCACTGCTTAAGACTATTTTTTTTTTAGAGCAGACGAGACATTTTAGGTGTTCATCTGCTTACATGGCTTTTTGTCTTTAGATTCCTGTGTAAATCTCTGCTACTAAACTTGAGCAGGTGGATGCACAGGGTTCAAATTTTGGTCTGACAAAATGGTGCAGTTTTCATGCACTGGGAGAAAACACATTAATATAAACATGTATTTTTGTCAAAAAGCTTCCACCTGTCTTTAATGACCTGGATATTCTAGAGCAATCTTCTGCATTGCATCCCTCCTAAAACAACTCAGTGATTCTTTGAAGTATTTCAGACTTGGTGTTTGAAAACAAAGATGATCTTTTTACCTTCCAAAGGGTGTCTACCTTCAAAAGGACAAGCCTTTTATTAAGAATTTCCTTTATGTCAGAGAGTTGTCACTGAAATGACAATGTGGACCAGAAGTAAAATTGCTCACAATCCTAACATAACCTTAGGAATTAATTTTATCTTCTTTATGTATCAGTTCTCCCAAGGATGGAAGATTAAAGTCATTTCTAAAATTATTAATTTGTTCCAGAGCTGTGTATGTTCAGAAGACCACGAAGTAGCTCATCCCAATGACATTGCATTCTGTGGTCTCATGACTATTTTAGATGTTTCTTTAGATTTTCAAAGCTCAGTAAGTTGTCCTGATTAATTTCAGAAGGCTAAAATCCATTTGCCTGGTTTGACATTGTTCTCTTGGATTGTCAAGTCTAAATAGGGAAGTGAGAGAGATGTTTCCAGCTGCTAGTTCATCCTGCTCATTTTAGAGACTTCTGTTAAGATGGAATAATTTCCACCTCTGGAAGTGCCAACATCCTTCCATTTGCCATAAAAAGACTATGGATGCTTAGCTTAAATGAAACACCTAAATCATATCATAGTACTGAGGGAACACATTGCTCAAATAACTGCAGCTGTGGGTCTCGTACATACACAGGTAAAGGGATGACAGTGGAGAACTGAAAGAGTTCAGTTTTGCATGTGAAAAAAATATATTTGTAGGTATATTTCTGAAAAAAAAAGAATGAAAACTTGTAGAATCAGCTGTAGGTTTTGATGTAATTTCAGATTGATCTGTAAAGTCACTGAAGTCACAAGAGAGTTTAAACTGGCTGTTCTGGGCAAATGATCTCATTCTTTCTGAAGAATTTTAAAGTAATGAACTTTAAACTCCACTGTCATTTTTGGTTTAGTTAAACATTCAAAAATGTTGCTGTTTACCTTGTTAAACAGTTTTCTAGGGCAGGTTTTTGTGTGTGTGTGTCTTACTTTTTCAAATAATATATAAGCACAAAGATATTTCTTAAGCTAAAATCTGTCTTTTCTCTCTTGTAACAATGCAGTGAGACTGCAAAACATTTCACAAATAAAATCCTAGTGTTAGGCTTGTAATCAATGATTTAAGTTCAAAATATATGTTTTTATAGATGACTATCTAAAAGTTTCATAATGAAACTCCTCTACAGTTTCCTTGTGTCTATAAATATGACATATAAAAAAAGTCACTGTGTTCTTAAGCTGAAATTTTAATTCTTACTACTTGAATGATCCCACAAAATGGAGTAATTTTGTCCAATACTCAAAGCTCCTCTGTTCCCCTTCAAGCCATGGGTAGCTGAGGGCATTCAGCACACTCAGCTCATAAACAGCATTATTATCCTGTCTGGTATACACAGCATAGTCCTGACCTACAGTGAGCCTTCCCAGATACCTTAAAGATCCATCAGCTTTCTTTCCAAAACCTTCCCATTACTAAACTTTTAAAAACATATGATTTTGAAGACACTTACTGGAGACGATGAGTTTTGTGCCAGGACCAAATACCAAATATGATCCCACAATGGTACATTGCATTACAGAAACTACTATCTGAAGGATGGGATGTCATCCAGAAGGACCTTGACAAGCTTGAGAAGTGGGCCCATGGGAATCTCATGACATCTAATAAGGCCAAGTTCAAGGTGCTGGACCTGGGTGGGGGCAATCCCTGCTATCAGTACAGATAAAGAGCAGCCCTGGGAAGAAGGACTTGGGGTGCTGGTGGAAGAGGGGCTGGACATGAGCCAGCAGTGTGTGATTGCAGCCTGAAAGCCAAACATGTTCCAACACTGCATCACAAGCAGCGTGGCCAACAGGGCGAGGGAGGTGATTCTGCTCCTCTACTCTGCTCTGGTGAGACCCACCTGCAGTGCTGAGTCCAGCTCTGGGGTCCTCAGCACAGGAAGGACATGGACCTGTTGGAGCAAGTCCAGAGGAGGCATCTAGAGGATTAGAGGGATGGAGCAGCTCTGCTGTGAGGAAAGGCTGAGGGAATTGAGGTTGATCAGGCTGGAGAAGAGAAGGGTTTGGGGTGACCTAACTGGCTTTCCAGTGCCTGGAGGGAGTCCATGAGATGGAGAGGGACTCCAGGACAAGGGGGAATGGATCCAACTGAAAGAGAGTAGATTTAGATGAGATGTTTGGAAGAAATCCTTCCCTGTGAGGGTGGGCAGGCTCTGGCACAGGTTACCCAGAGAGCCTGTGGCTGCCACATCCCTGGAAGTGTCCAAGGCCAGGATGGATGGGGCTCTGAGCAACCCAGGCTAAGGGAAGGTGTCCCTGCCCATGGCAGCAAGGGTTTAACTAGGTAATTTTTAAGGTCCCTTCCAACCCAAGCTATGAATCTATGACTTTGTCTGGAAAAGTAATAGATTTAACAACCATCATGCAAACAATAGGAGCCTACATGAATGTAGAATATGTGGATTCAGTCTCAGCTAACAATGCTATTCCCAAAGAGCCTTAAGTCCTGGTTTTCTCAATTTCTTAAAGATCTTAGGGGTGAAGTAACTACAAGCCTTTTACTCTGTTCATGAGTCAGAAACCTTGGCCTCATAAAGACAAAATCCTACAAAGTTAGAGTGGTGATTGAAAACAATTTATATTGAACTGTATACATGAAAAGCACGACAACTACCTGATTAACAAAGTAGGAATTTTCACTAAAAGCGACACTCTTATCATGCCACAGATATTTCCATTGAACTATAATTTACTTAGTCTTTTGACATAATCATTAAAACCAATCTTTGCTCGATATACTAACATAAGTTTATGTATTTAACCAGGCTTAAAACATTTTGTGTCAATAGTTCCTCTGCCTTGTGTTTGTGTAGTTGTTTCCTTCAGGATTATGGTATTTAAAGCACATCTAGAGGGGAAATCTTTCCAGGAAAGGTATAAAAAGGGATCATTTCTTAATTAAGTAATAATTAAGTAGTTACCTAGCATAACTGGTCCTGAATAATTAATTAATTTGTTGGCCATTATTAAGCAACAAGAAGAACATTTGGAGGTACTAATTTATTCCTACTGGCAAAATGCTGTGTATGTGTAAAAATAATTATGGACAGGTTGTTTCACTTTCACTAGCCTAATTCAAAATAATTTTCACAAAAATCATTGCATAATGCTCTTTGTATTAAAAATGGGTTTTCTTTTTTAATGCTTAATTCACATCTGCTTGATTCCCTGTTAATTTGTTCTGTATAGCCGGAGGAAAGAGAAAGGGCTCTGAAATCTATTACAGGCCATTTTCCACCAGATTTCTAGGAGAACTGTGATCAAAAGAAGCTCAAAAAAAGCTAATTTTCAGACATATTTATGATCCTAAATAACTGCATTGCAAATACCACAAGGCTCCATGTAGGAATGGTGAGCTGGGGAGAAGAATCCTGTGCAAGGATGGTGCCAACTCTGAGACACTTTAAAACTCATCTGTATGGCCGCTCCAAGTTCCTGTAGCTTATTGTATGAATTGTATGAATATAAACATGTAACTTACCTGACACAATGAGCTTTGTACCTGTTCCAAACACCTTGTTGTAATAACCAATCACAGTGAATAAAGTCTTTACAATATCACTGCAGCTCAGTTGTGTTCATATGGGTAGATAGTACTCTTTAAAGAAAATCAGATTTGCTATACAAACAATTTTTAGAACCTAGAAAAGTAAAAAAGGAGCACTCACCTAAAATAAACTAAAGTTAAAAAAAAATTTGCATCTTTTGAGGGCATGTATGTTGTTAAATGGATGGGATTAATTTTTACTAATTTGAGTCATCTGAAAGTGTAGAACGGTGCAGCTCAAGCACTTTGTTTCCATCTCTGTTCTCTGGAAATAGGCAGCATCAGCAGAAGTATTTGATCTATTTGATCAAATACTGGTGAATTAATTTGCCCCTTATGCACCCCCCCTAAAACCATTCACCTAGAACTGGTGAACATTGTGCAGAGGTGTGAGTAGCATGAGACCATCAACCATTATTTTTGTTGTCTGTAATGTGAAACAACACACTGCTTGGAATCAACACTTCCACTAACCTGATACACCATTTTCAGCAAGTCAAAATTAGGCAAACTGTTTTCATCTCAGATGTTTTGCTGAGCCAAAGCACAGGCAAGTACCAGAGCACCTGAAGTTTACTTGTAGCAAAATAGTTCTGAAAAGTATTTCAGAATATTTTGAATTTGGCATTCTTCCTTAATAGTAATAATAACTGATAATAAGCAGTTTCTGCAAAAGTTAGCCTTTCAACTATGCCTGCCTTAAAACTCTTCTGGGCATACCTCAGATAGCTCTTCCATTTGGTATAGTCAGACATGGTCCTAAAGGAAAACTTTTTGCTTTTCAAAGAATATAAGTAACACAGAGGTTGGAATCATTTCTTTCAGAATGAATTAGAAATATGACAAAGGCTGAATGTGCATACTTAGAGACAAAAACATCTTTCTGTTCTCCAATTTTTTTTTCTGCATTTAAATTCATCTTTGCAAAGAAAGTAATTCTGGGATTAATTCTACATCTGTGATGCAATAGCTGTTGTGTTTCCCCCATTTCATACAGAAGTACAAAACAATTATGTTTGGTTCTGCAAATGGAAATGCTGGTTAAGGGGGAGATCCTGCAAAGCATCCAGAAGGATTAAAACTAGAAGGAATTAAAACAGAAGAACACTTCATGCCAGCCAATATCTAATTGTACTGAAAAGCATTTCAGAAGTAGTCAAGTTTTATATTTTGTACTTACTTGAAACAATAAGCTTAGTTCCACTTCCAAATATTTTAACACCACCATCCCACAGTCTGATAATGCTTAGCAATATCTCCTGCACTGCACTTTTTTGGCGCAGACTACAGAAAAAGTCTCCCTGATTTACAGGTTGGTGATAAATCTGACATAGGGTAATAACTGACTTTTCAGTATTGACTTGAGTGTCATTTTTAGAAATACTTCAAGTTTTGTAATGAGTGAAAAGTTCTGAAAATTTTTGCTCAGAATCGTGGCTAGATAACATTTTAAGTTTCTCTGTAACTCTCCTCAGCTCTTTGCAATTTGACTTAATTAAAGTCACGCTGATAATGTCATGTATTTTCTGAGCAACATAATGTAGGTATTGCTATATCCTTTATACTGAAAAGAGCATTCATCCTATGGATTGCATAGCTTCAACAAAATTAAGAATTATATATGTGCAAAAGTAATCCTGTTACTTTCAGTTGGGGCAGGAACTAGAAATTTATTACATTTAGAAAATTTTTGTTCCCAATCAACTCAGATTGGACCACTTCTGTCAATAAGAAACCTTGTATTTCTTAATTTCTATTCTGAGAATAAACTTTCAAGAAGATCACATTTCTTTCCCACAACAGGAATTAATACATCACAATATTTAAATTTTTATCCCTCCTCATTTTTTCATTCCCCCATACTTTATAAATATTCAGCATTTGTTCTAGAGGCAATCTCTACTCACAAGGTTGCACCTAACTGGGGCATCACGCACAATTAAAAAATACCCCATGATTTATCAGTGAGAAATTAATTTTCCTGCAGTCTTTCATTCTTAATTGCCCAAGAATCTGAATGATTCTGTGAAAATCAGTTCAATGGTTATGATACTTACTAGAAACAATAAGCTTCGTTCCTCTGCCGAAGTATTTGATCCAGGTGCTCCACACTGTGCTTTGACTTTGCAATAAGCCAGTGTTCTCTCCTCCTCTGCCATTGATGAAGAAAATCCTGTATTTTTCCCCATCACTTGCAGGAGTCTGTGTGGAGGCCTGGCCCTGGGCTGCTCGGAGGAGGTCAGGAGTGTCAGACTTATATCTGGATGTCCAGCTGATATCTAATGCCCTTCAGAACAAATCTCTTTCCTGAAGTGTTGCGAGTTTGTCAGATAACCCCTCTGCTTCCTGCCTTGCAATTAGGTGAGGGTTCTTCTTTCATTGTAGACCCACAAATAGGTACATAGGATTCTGCATGTAAAAAAACACTTTCAGAGGGAAATCCTGCTCTTTGCCCAGCTCACCTGCAATGAAGTGACACTAGTACCCCTGGTATGGAGTTCCTTTTTCATTGTCTGAACACAGTTCAGCAGAGCCAAAGGAGGGAGAGCCAGCATCAAATGCATCATGAAGGGGTCTGTATGCCGCAGGTTGTGTTTTGTGCCCTTAGGATGTGGTTACTTTCTGCTACAGCAACTCACTGGCAGCTTTTCATATACTGGTGGGTGGGAGAAGGATGTTTTGTTGCAGAGGTTTCTTCTGAAACAGCCCAAGGTAACAGCAGAGGAGTCACCACCCCTGTCAATCACACAGCCTGCATGCTTCGTTTGGCATTTCAAAGAAACTGAGAGGATTTCTGGGGTCTCTTGTGGCATACTGAGTGCAAAGCTATGTTGAGAAATTACTCTTTGAGGCTGGAGGGAGGAACTAGAGGGTGAGTGTCTTTCAGTTGAAGTAGGTGTATAGACAAGCAGGGGTCAACCCTGAACTTTTCTGTACAAAACATTGGAATCACAACCACGAAGTAAGGGCAGAGATGATGCAGACAGAGAATGGGGCCAACCGGTGTTTCTCCTACCATGTCCTCAGACACACAGTGAAGGAGTCCACCACCATATCACCTGAATTTGCAGGGACTTTTGGACTATGTTCACAACCATGAATAGCTGAGAGGTCTCATTTGAAGAGAAGGACAAGGACACTCTCCCCAGCCATTATGCTTTGCTCTGTGGACAGACCACTGATGTCAGTTGTGAAGGTCAGAAAGTGTTACTCACCTGTGAAACATCTGTAGTGTTCTAGAGGTGATGAAACCACTGGAAATGGGACTCTTAATGGTCCACATCACTTTCACTATCATATAATGGGAATAGTGATGTCATATGTTCTGATGAGGATGAGATCTGCTTCAGAAAGCTTTCTGACACCATGACAGGACCATAGAGGAAGGTTCCTTGAGAAAAACAGCAATGCTGCCTGCATCACTGCAAGGGCTTTAATGCTGGATGCTGCAAGCCACTGCATACAGAAGGCAGAAAACAACAACAACAAAGTAGTCACCGAACTAAGAGGAAACTCTGGAAAGCTGCCATGTGGTCCTTTGAGCAGAAACAGCACATGACAATACCAATTTCTGGCTGAGAGCTGTGCATCACAGCATTGACTAGCCCTGGTGCTAGCAATAGGATTCAGTGAAGTATGCCATGTGGACACACTTGAGGACTGGGCCCATGAGAATAACTTGAGGTTCAACAACTCCAAATGCAACCTGCTTCCCTGGGTCAGGACGATCCCAGACATGAGTCCAGGCTGGGAGAACTCCTTGAAAGCAAACCTGCAGAGGAGGACCAGGGGGTTCTGGTGGACCAAAGGCTGGATATAACCCAGCAATGTGCACTTCCAGCCCAGAACACCAACCACATCCTGTGCTGTATCAAAAGAGGAGTGGCCAGCAAGTCAGGGGAGGTGATTCTCCCCCTTTACTCTGCCCTTGTGAGACCTCAACTGGATTGTTCTGGCCAGGTCTATAGTCCTGAGCACAAGAAAGATGTGGAGCTGCTGCAGTAGGTCCAGAGGGCTGCAAACACACTCTAGAGCAGCTCTTCTGTGAAAAGAGGCTGAGGGAGCTGGAGTTTTTCAGCCTGGACAAGAGGAGGCTCAGGGCAGACTTCATGGCAGCCTTCCAGTTCTTGAAGGGGGCTTACAAAAAAGAGGAAGAGTGACTTTTTAAATGGGCAGGGAATGATAGGACAAGGGGGAACAGTCTTGAATTAAAAGTGGGAGCTTTGGAGTCGATGTTAAGGAAGGAATTCTTACTGTGAGGGTGATGAGGCACTGCAATAGATAACCCAGAGAAGCTGTGGATAACTCTTCCCTGGAAGCATTTCAGTGCAGGTTGGATATCACCCTGAGCAACCTGATCAAGTGGGACGTGACCCCGCCCATGGTGGAGCGGGTTGGTATTGAATGACCTTTAAGGTTCTTTCCAACCCAAACAATTGAAACACTGTATGATTCTAGGGTTCTATGAAATCAAAGAGCACTTGCCTGCTTGAAGTTACTTTGCATTTAAGACGTCCAAGACCTGAGGCTACAGGTGTGTAGTGTTTATTCCCACCAAACCAGATCTTTCTAAAGCCCCACAGCTCATTCTGAGAGATGGTCCAGCATCAGGTATCCAACCATCAGGAAAAGAATAGCTGATGACTAGGCACACAACTGGCTATAGTCGCACACAAAAATCATTCCTTTCCTGCTTTTCTGTGAAATGCTTGCTGCGCCCAGGGGCATAAACTAACTTCTTAAAAATTAGAAGGAGGTCCATCAAAATTCACAGTTTCAGCAAACATCCTTCTTCTGAGAAAAGTTTATTCTATTTGTCTTAACAAGAAATGAAAGAAAATTATGGTTATAAGTAGCAAACATCACCTGTGGTGGATAACAGACTGTAAATCTCTAATGTACATGGGTCTGTGTGGGATTTTGTGGTATCAGAATCAGGTAAACAGGGTTCCCAGTTTATCCAGGGGTTAACACTTGCTTCCATGTACAGAAGGGAAGTCTCCAGGGGGGAACTTTTTCTCAGAAGTGCTTGGCAGGGACAAGTAGACCATTCCCACCCACCAAGGGACTTCCTTCAGCACCTTGTCTCTCACTGTTGCCTTCTCTTTCCTAAGGGACAACCGTGGCTGCACTAGAAGATCAGTGCTTCTCTGATTGCTCCCGGAAAGGCCACCAGACCTCAGCCATGGCTGTGCAAAGAGCACCAAAGGAGCAGGGGAGTGCCCAGGATTGATGTGCTGAGTGTGAAGGCAGTGAAGATTTCCTTTGTCCTTAGAACAGTAAAAGTGTGTTGAGGACAGGAGTCTTGATGATGCTCCAGACTTTGAGAAGGACACTTGGGCAGGGTTAGCTGCTGTTTTTGTGAAGAACAAAGATCTTTGGCCTTTCAGGAGCTCACATCAGATGGCTGAGAAGACTGGTGGAGTGCCACAGTTCCAGCCTTGTGGATCAGATGTTGTGGGTGGCTTTTTGCCTTGATGATCTTTGAGTTTCTCTCACAGTGAGGATCCCAGTAGGCGCAGTAGTAAGTAGCAGCATCCTTTGGAATTACATCTTTTATTGTAAGAACACACCGTCTCTGACTAGAACGGCTTTCAACCATGTATCTGGTTGCTTCAAAGCCACCTTCAACAGTAGTTTTACCTGCTGTAAAGAACAGCAGCCTTTCT
>VXAU01005789.1:1970669-2006958 GCA_013399695.1 Formicarius rufipectus | reverse complement strand
GTGTCCGCCGCCAGCGCCCCGCGTTTTGCGGAGTCACCGCCGGGCGCCTTTAGGCTCGGCATGGGGGGACCGGGCCGGGCAGGAAAATTACCTGTCTTCACTGGCTCTGCGCAGTCAGTTCGAATATCTTAGTGCTCTGTTTAGAGGGGAGAAGTGCGGTTATGGCGTTTCTGTACATGGAACTGCCCGTGGGTGCTCTTCGTGTATTTGGGTTTATTTCTTTTGGTTTTGTTTTTTTTTTCCCTTTTGCCTAGGGGCAAAGTCAGAGCGGTGGACACGGTCCTGGTGGTAGCAAGAAGGATGACAAGGTAACAGCACAAAACAAATACAGGATGAACTACAGGTGTGCTGCTGCAGAGCCTGGATGCAGTAGGCTTTTTTTATGTGATTTCTCTTTTATTTTTGTATTTGGAACTGCATAAAATCACACTTGCTGGCTCTGATGAATGGCTTTATCTCTTCTGGGTGCACACTGGAGAAAACAGGTGCTGTTCAAAAATAGAAAAGGGAGCTTAAGGGAGCCTGAAGTTACTTGACAGTAATTCGTGTTTAAAAATAATAAAACCATAAATGTGTCAGGGTTGGAAAAGACTAGTTTGCTTCAAACTGTTATGTAAATTACTGTTTTTGGCTTGTAAGTGACATTGTGCAGTCACCTGCATGAGGCCCTCATGCTGTGGGCCTTTGGAGGCCTCTCTGGTCTCATTTGGGAATGGAACTATAAAGTGCATGGCAAGCAGTGTCCGAGCTGGGAAACTGAGTGTGTGTTATCCATTGATATTTCAGTGCAGCAGAAAGGTTCAGATTCAGAGTATTCCTCATCCTCTCATGTATTAGTTTTGTTTGTGATTTACTTCAGGGTTTAGCCTTCTGTGTTCTGTATTCACTAAAAACTGGCAGAAATCTAAGTTAGAAAAAGGGATAAAAATAAGCAGGAGAAGAAATTTTTTCTTAAAAAATAAGAGTCGTATTTAGTTTGGAGTTCTCATTGTAGGTCCTGAGGAGACAATTTTGTTATGAGGCCCTTCACTTTGAGCTCTTCCTCAGTCTATGCACTTAATGGCCTGTGTGTGTTTTTTCACTGTTATTATACTGATTTCTTTTCATGGAATTCTTTTTATGAAAAAGGATAAGAAGAAGAAGTATGAACCTCCAGTTCCAACCAGAGTGGGGAAAAAGAAGAAGAAAACAAAGGGACCAGATGCTGCCAGCAAACTGCCCCTGGGTAAGGATCAGCCCAGCAGTGCTGCTTTGGGAAGTGCAGAGCTGTCCTCTTCTCTAGGTCTGGCTCTGTGCAGGTTATAAACACAAAGCCAAATGTAATTTTATTTCTAATTAATGTAAAAAAACTAAAACAAAAACAAAACAAACAAAAAAAACCCCAAACAAACAAAACAAAAACACACACAAAAACAAACAAAAACCCAACAACAACAAAATAAGACTGTTGTTTTCCAATATGCAGCCCATGGATTGATTCCCAGGTAAGAGAGAGAGAAGTTGAAGTAAGGAGAAATTTGGGGGAAACATTATCTTTAAATGTGTTTTTTTTCCCTGGAATTACAGTGGGACAAGTAAAATAGTGACTGCTGCTCATGTAGGAGTTATTGTTGGAAAGAAAAGCAGGATTTTTGGTAATTAATTAATGAATAGTTGGTACCATGTCAAACTTGGTCTAAAATACTGGGATTCTGCTTTGGTTACAGTGACTCCTCACACACAGTGCAGACTCAAATTGTTGAAATTGGAGAGAATTAAAGATTACCTGTTAATGGAGGAAGAATTTATCAGAAATCAAGAACAGATGAAACCTCTGGAAGAAAAACAAGAGGTGAGTTTTGAGTGAATTGTTGCTTCTAATGTTACAGTAAGTGCTCTGATTAATGTGAACTACTTCATACCGAAGCAGTGGAAATAAAGTGCCACAAATATGCAAGTTGAAACAAACATATTAGGTTTATCACAATTCTTCATTAATTGGCTAAATGATTTTGGTCCAAGCATGGATTGCTACAGATGAGGCCATAGTAGTTCTCTTGTTTCGTAACACTCTGTCAAAGTGTAGCCCCCAGGGGTCCATCAACAGAGAAACACTATTTTGGTTATTCACATCCATATAGTAGTGTCCATAGAGTAGGACTGAAAAAATAGCAGATTTTGTTACTGGCCTCTGCTTTTATGCCCTTCGAGGCAGCAAAACAGCAATAGGAAGGACTGATTCTGTTATGTGCTGTCTGAACTGTTGAGCCAGTGTTGTACAAGAATGGTGTTTTTTGCCTGTGTTGTTCAGTTGTTTCTTGGATTCTTCTTAACAACAGGAAGAAAGATCCAAGGTGGATGATCTGAGGGGAACACCGATGTCCGTGGGTACCTTGGAGGAGATCATTGATGACAACCATGCCATTGTGTCCACATCAGTAGGATCAGAACACTATGTCAGTATTCTGTCCTTTGTGGACAAGGATCTGCTAGAGCCAGGCTGCTCTGTTTTGCTAAATCACAAAGTGAGTTGTTCTTATAACGTGAAGTTTTTTACAAGTTCTTGTACTGTTTGTAACTTGTCTTTTTGTCCTGAGAACCACAGGAGAATGCTGTATTGTATGTATGTGCTAAATGTGTATTACACACACCTAAATAGATGGGCATTGAGATTAGGTTTGAGCTTATAATAATAATGCTGCTTGCTTTCTTTGACAACTCTTAATTCTTGAATTAGGTTCATGCTGTGATAGGAGTCCTGATGGATGACACAGACCCTTTAGTGACTGTGATGAAAGTAGAGAAAGCTCCTCAAGAAACATATGCTGACATCGGTGGTCTTGACAACCAGATTCAAGAAATCAAGGTATTCGGTTGTACTTGCTTGCAGAGTTATGTAAGCCAGTAATGTAGTTGTTCTAGGAGCTCAAAGTGGAAACAGCAGGACCAGCTGCTGTTCATGTAGTGGTGTTTTGCATCTTGCTGTGATGCATTTCTTCATTTGATTTCGCTAGGCAAGCTCGTGGACCTGAATCTCTTAAGTGATGTTCAGAGACTGCATGCACAGGAGCCTTTCACAGTTGCTCTGGAACCTGTAGAGCCCAGAGCTTGTAAAATGTCTGCAGTAGTTTATTATTTTGCAACATATAAAGTTAACAATTGTTGCAAGATGGGAGTTAAACTGTAAAAAGTGCAGAGGTTGTTTTGAGTGTCTCATGCCCTGCAGTTTGAGGATTTAGTGCTTTGGGGGGTTTGGCTTGTTTTGTGTTTGCACTGTTTGTTGTTTGGTTGGGGGAGAGGGAATTGGGTTTTTTCCTACCAGCAGACCTATACCTGAACCCTGGTAAAACTCAATCCTTTTGCTTTGGGTAGGTGTCCAAAACCATAAATGCTCTTAAAATACTAATCTGTAGTATCTGATATGCTGAATAGAAGGCATCCTTCCATAACGTGTCCCCATGGCCCAGGGTCCTCCATGAGTGGATCCCTCATGGAGTTCTAAATTCAGCATGATGCATTGAGGTTGGAGGAGGGGGAACACTCACTGCTGCTCTTCCTCATGTCATGTGGAAAAAAAATAGGAAAAGATGTGCAAATAGTTGTTGTCTGCCTTAGGGTTGGAGGCAACAGAGAGCCATGCATTTCAAGGTCTGTCTTGAAATCAGTTAAGTTCTTTTTGCCTTCATTACTTTTAGCAATACTGTTCTGGCGATCCCCACAGATCTTTATAAAAACACATTTGTTTTTTCTGTGCTGCAGGAGTCTGTGGAGCTTCCTCTTACCCATCCTGAATATTATGAAGAGATGGGTATAAAGCCACCCAAAGGAGTCATTCTGTATGGACCACCTGGCACAGGTATTTTACCATACAGTAACACCTGTGCTGAGATAACACAAGTGAAATAAATTATGCTGGTTTAGTATTTAAAACATTGCCAAATCTGTCACAAATGTCAGATGACTGTTTTGGTTTAGGCATCTCTCTCTCTCTCTTCCCTTTCTTTCCTTTCTCTCCCTCCTCTGCAGACTAATTACAATATTTCTTTCCAACTAAAAATAGGTAAAACTTTACTCGCCAAAGCAGTGGCAAACCAAACTTCAGCAACCTTCCTGAGAGTGGTTGGTTCAGAGCTCATACAGAAGTACTTGGGTGATGGCCCAAAGCTCGTGCGGGAGCTGTTCCGTGTGGCTGAGGAGCACGCACCGTCCATTGTGTTCATTGATGAAATTGATGCCATTGGAACAAAGAGGTACAGTGTCTGAGCTCCCCCTTCACACGCAGGTATTGCCAGGGACAGTGAAGGGTTTACTAGAAACACTTCTTTCACAACTATCCTGAGACTCAGTTTCTTAGTTCTGCTACCATTTTCATATACTATTATCGATGTAACCATTTTTAATAAGTTACACTTCAACTAACTTCTCTGGAACCAAAATATATTGCAATCTTTTCATACTAAATAGAGGTGATCAGAGACTTAACCTCTGTTCTCTTGCTACCTGGGAGCATCTCTAAGAGAGAATGTTGAAACCAGAAAGGGATGCTGTGTAGACATCATGTGGGATCCCCTAACTGCAAATCCAAGTATACAGTAATTGGCTTTAGTGATCTAATGGTAAAGCAGAGTATTTCATACCGACTATATCCATTTGTTGTTCGCCTCTCCAGGTAGGCGGGTAAATACTTACACTCTGAGAATATTACATGGTACGTTACAGAGCATATGTCCTGGAGCAGCATTGCTTGTGCCACACTAAACTGTTGTTGAGCCTGTATCTATGTTGGATTACTTTGAAAATTCTGTAGGCTTGTTGGAACTGTCCAATGCAAATAGTCTTTAAAGTAGTCAATATTTTCTAAATAAATGGTGCTTATACACATCATACACAGTCACTAGCCCAAAGTGCCAGTGTGGGCAGCTGCTGCTCCATGTATGGATGCATGTGCTTTTAAGAATTAGATTATTCTTTTTTTATGTTAATTTTGTTGGTGGGGGGAGGATATTTCCAAATATATAACAAACTATGGAAAAATAACAGTTTTGCTTTGTATGATGGCTGTTACATTCCCCAGCTACAAGAATAATTCAGTGTCTCTCTACTTACTTGGATGCCACAATATGATTGTGAAAACCTGCTTCTTTTTTTTTTTTTTTTTTAACATGGATAAACATCAAATTAAAAAAAAAGAAAATTATTCATTTTTTAGAACGTGTCCCCCTTTCCCCATCACTTTTGTTTATATCTTTGTGGTAGTTTACATAGTGCTTTTTCTGACTATGATCTTTTTCTTAAAGGTATGACTCAAATTCAGGTGGTGAGAGAGAGATCCAGCGCACAATGTTGGAGCTGCTGAACCAGCTTGATGGGTTTGACTCTCGGGGGGATGTTAAAGTTATTATGGCTACAAACAGAATAGAAACACTGGACCCAGCTTTAATTAGGCCAGGTAAGGGACTTCTTTTTCTGTGCATGCTTAAGCCACTTTTCTTGTGAAAGGACTTGTCATAACTTGACAAACATGGGCTGGTAAAAGGAGTGTGTTACTGGTTTGTCCCTATTCACCATCTCATCTCTGCTGATGCATCTGTTAAAATCAGAACCCATTCACAAGCTTCCAAATAGGAGAAAAACCTTTGGAAGAGAAGAAATGTGTTGATTCCTCTTACAGATACATAATTTGAATATTTTTCCTTTCTATGAAAATGATTCAGCCATTTTAACTAATTGTTAAGACAAGCTGTGTGCAGCAGCAGCATTTTGTTAACACCTGCAGCAGCTGGGTAAGTTGGGGCAGCACCCCCTGTGCTTTGGGGGTGAGAGCCTAAGCCTCAACAGAGACAGCCTGTATTCTGGTGCAAGGAAACCAGGCTGCTTCCCTCCACCTGGCTCAGTGCTGCTGTCTGGGGTACAGGAGAGGGAAATGTGTGTTACATGTTGACCTTGAATAGGCACAAGTAGTATTTCTAAATGGCCACTAAAAATGTACCAAACCATAATGTCTGTGGTGTCTGTTAAATTGGGAGGTAGAAAGCAACACAGAGATCAAAAGAGTAAGTTAAGCCTCTTGTTAGTGCCTTCAAGTAAATACAAAGTATTGAAGAGGTTGTAAAGATACTTTGAAAGTAACAGAGTTAAGATAAAGAGTAAAGATAACATGAAATTGTCGAAGAGCTATTCTGAACAGAAGCTAGACTAGACCTAAGGAGTTAGGAAAAAAACCCTCCACAGTATTAATTTGCTGAGGTGTGTTCGTGTTCTTCCAGAAAAGTCTGGTTTTGTCACCATCTTAGCTTTACACCCTTCAACTCAAACCCAGTGCTGTTAGAGTACAGAGGTGATAATGCTATTGCCTGTATTGAAAGACAGCTGAAATTATTTGGAAGTTGTTGGAAGGGAACTTCCTCCACCTGTGTATCAGCTATTTAAATTGCAACCACTGAGCAGCCATGGCACTTCTAGCAGTGTGGCAGTCTGATTTATCACTGTGTATCATAGTCTGAGTAGTCTTATGTGGTGCCATCATGCTTTTTAGAAAAGTTATAAAGAAAAACAGGGGTGGTCTGGAGACTGAAAACACCTTTAAAAAGATTGCTCAGTTGAGTCAGGCGGTACCAGAACATCGCAGGTCCCTACTGACATAGAGGAAACAGCAAGTAGGGACTTGCAATAGAATTATTTTTGCAAAATCTTCTGCAGTTAGAGGTGTTTGATTATGGTTTTGTTTGTTTCTGGTTTGTTGTTTTGTTTTTTTTTTAACAGGGGGAAGAGTTATTCAGGTTGTCACAGTGATTTATCTTGTGTGTGTGTGGCAGAAAATTAAATTTCTGAGCTAAATCTCAGTGTAGAATGAAATATATTACAAGAACATAAGTATTTCATTAAAACTTTCCTGTGCCTTGACACTTTGGGATTTTTTTATATTTGTTTGTGACTCAAGGAAGGTTTCTTATGTTTCCCAGGTGAGGGGTCTTTTGCTGCAATGACAGCCTGTTTCAGGAGCAGTATCGTTTCAGCTCCAGTAGCTTCCTGTTTATTGCAAATAGTCTGATCTCACTTTCTGCTCTAAGACATGATTCATTGTGGCATGAAGAATCATAGAATTGTTCAGGTCGGAAAGAACCTTTAAGATCATTGAGTCCAACCATTAAGCTAACGTGGCCAAGTCCACCACTAAGCTGTGTCCCCAAGTGCCACATCTATCCCTCTTTTGAGCACTTTCAGGAATAGTGACTCCAGCCACTTCCTGAGCAGCCTGTTCCAATGCTTGACAACCCTTTCCATGAAGAAATTTTTTGTAATGCTCAGTTTAAAACTCCGCTGGTTCAACTCGAGGCCATTTTCTCTTGACCTATTACCTGGTAGAAGGGACCAAGGCTCACCAGGCTACAGCCTCCTTTCAGGTAGTTGTAGAGAGTGACAAGATCCTTCCTGAACCTTTTTCTCCAGGCTAAACAGCCCAGCTCCCTCAGCTGCTCCTTGTAAGACTTGTGCTCCAGGCCCTTCACCAGGTCCATTGCCCATCTCTGGACGCACCCCAGCAAAACAGTTACTGTCAGTCAAACCTTCAAGTGTTCTTCCTGCTCTGTTTCCCCCCAGCTGCATACAAAACACCTAAGACAACTTTTTTTTTTTGCACAGGACGTATTGATAGGAAAATAGAGTTCCCTCTACCTGATGAAAAGACGAAGAAACGAATCTTTCAGATTCACACAAGCAGGATGACATTGGCAGATGATGTGACTTTGGATGAGCTTATCATGGCAAAAGATGATCTCAGTGGTGCAGATATTAAGGTCAGTGCACATCATTCTTGACTTCAAAGCAAAAATCTGATTTTTACTGCATCCAAAACTATCATCAGTTGAACTGTTCTCTAGTTACTTGTGTTTATGTCACTGAGGGACAGTTGAATGGCTTTAAAATACCTTTTATGCATAACATGTACCCTGCTGTACAAATGGGAAATTAGCACCGCCGTAATTGTGAGGAAGCTTGTGTTGGTAATATGAAATTTTAAAAGTAGCAAAGGGGAAATTAAAAGGGGAATGTGGTCTCTTGTGCAAGGTATATAAAACATCACTTAAGACAGTGAAGACTAGGAAGCATTTTTATGGAATATGTTGCAAGCAGATAAAAACACTACTGTGGATTAGGAAACTTCAGCCATACCCAATCTGCTTTTCTAAAACCCTGGCTAGTTACCACACACTCATGAGCTTAAACTAGCATGCCACGTCTCTGTCACCTCCCTGAAGAAGGATCACACAGTCCACGGAGGACAGAATTTGGTCTGTCCTCACAGGAGGGAAATACTGTTACTGTTACAAAACTGCCTTTTGGTCAGGGAAGTGTTATTCTGACTATTCTGTCCTTTTGCATACACACACTTGGCCTTACCCAGCCTGTTCTATATGGCTTCAGTGCTCCTGAACAGCATCAAACTTAAGAATATAGATTTTGTTAGCACTCCTCACTTCTGTAGTCATCAGAGCACTATGAAGATGCAGGTGCCTTCAGAGATGTGGCTTGAAAAGTACAGCAACCTTAACTGTTCGTGCTTTCTGTGTTGCAGGCAATTTGTACAGAAGCTGGATTGATGGCTTTGAGGGAACGGCGAATGAAAGTAACAAATGAAGATTTCAAAAAGTCTAAAGAAAATGTTCTCTATAAGAAGCAAGAGGGAACCCCTGAGGGACTGTATCTTTAAGTTATCTGTCTCTGTGGGGTCTGTCTGGAACACTTTGTGTTGATGAGAGGCTTGTATAAAGCCACATAGCTAATTTTCATTCATGAGCAGGTTAAAATCTGATGGCTTGTGGTTTTTCAGCCAGTGTAACCCTTCATTTCCCAATAAAACATTTATTTGAATTGAACCACTTTGGTGGCAAAGCCCTGCTATTAACATGGAACTTTTTCATGAAAAAGTGCTGGGGACCTGCAAGTGTGCCGTAGGCATGGCAATCTCTACACCTGCTGTAGCACTGCTGCTGCTCTTAACTACCACCCTCTCTTTTTTTAGGGGCTAACTAGGACAAAAGTTGCTTTTGAGTAACCTCAGTGTCATATATACATGAAAATTAATGACAAATACTGACATACATTTTAAGGGTACCCATCTCTAATCACTTGTGCCGACAAGATGGACACTGGTAATCTTAGAGATCTAAACATGTTTGGGTAAGGTAAGATTAGTTTATAAATTTGCTTTTCCCCAGAGGGGTACAGTTCATTACATAAACATCAAAGCTAGAGAATGTCTCTGAAAGGAACCAACCACAGTAGGAACAGGTTCTAGAGCCCCACACTGCCCGAGGCAGGATGTGCATACTGGTCCGGCACAGGCATCAGCCAGCCCAGGTGCTGGAGGTGCATGTGTCACACAGCAGGCATGCACAGAGAAGTTCAAATTACAAGTCAGATGCTTGGTTTTCTGCAGCATAACCTTGAATTCTTCCCTTCACAAATCTGTCACCTGCAGCTCCATCCTCATAGGGGCTAGATTTCTATTGGCTCAGCTGTAGCCATGCATATACTATTTAAGATGTATTCTGTGTAGTGTACTTCCGTGAAGGACTTGTTAAGTTCTAAGTAATTAAATTCCAAATGTCGTACATATGAATTTTAAGGGTTATATAAAGTTCCTCATACAGACCACAGTTAAGCAACGGGCAGTCTTTGTACTGGAAACCCTGGGGGAGCAAATGCTGGCCAGTAAGAGAGAGTGGAGAGTTACTCACACAGAGCAATGCCTTTGATAGCTGCCAGTGCTGTAACAATGGTAGCAGCAAGGCCAAGAGATTTTGTTTTTCTATGTAAAAATTATGCGGCTCATTGTTAGAAAGAAACCCTCCAGCTGAATGGAGTCTGGATGACAGAAACCCTGAAATAGAATTGTTTTTATTACCCATTCTTATAAACCTTGGGAGATTTGTCTCCTTGGAAAGGTCGCAAAAAGCCAAGGATTTTTTAGCACTTTCTAATCATGACAGTTGCTCTCATCGTTGCTTGAGGGGCTGAAAAGCTTTATGATGTGAGGTGAGCAAGGCACTTTTTATTTGGGACATGGCTGTTAATGCTGGCTAGAAGCAACAACCACAAAGAGGTCAGTTCAGCTCCCTGAAGGAAAGCTGCATTGCATTAAGCAAATCCAAGGACTCTGCTCTGCCATCATGTCTACCACCACAGGAACCAAAAACCAAACATTTGAAAATTCACTTCTGAACTTCTACAGCAGAATTTAACTTCTGCCACTTGCACCAACATTTCTTCAGTCACAAGATACAGACAAAAGTAGTAAAGGTCAGGAAGCTCCAGGAAATGAGCAGCCAGTGAACACCCAAGTGAAGGAAGTACACAAGTGCTGCATTAGGAGAAGCTCTGCACAAGAAAAGGCTCAGGGGACAGGATGCAAGGAAAAGTGACCAAAACAGAATTGCTGCCATCACTGGATGTTTTCAAATATGACTGGAGAGCATGCTAGGTAATCTCACCTAGGCTCCTTGTCCCACAAAATGTTGGACCAGATGATCTTCCAAGGTCCCTCCCAACTTGGGCTGCCCTGTGACTCTAAGCAGGAGCACAATCAAGCTTCTACCCTCTCGATGGCCCTTTCAGGGCTTTAAAGAAAATGGCATTCTGATTTGATGGGAAAGCATAAGCAAACTCAGGCATAATTTGTGAGGTTACTGTTCAGACATAGAATAACTTCTACTTCAGAAACTGTCATTTTTCTAAGCAGCATAGATTTAAAAAAATCATATTTTTCACAAAGCCTAATCAATTGCTTCCACAGCAAAACCAGCATCATTTGTAAGTGCAGCAATATAAGGTGGTTCTTCACAAGTGCTGTATTGCCACTTAAAATTACACATATTCACTGTAATATTTAATTTAGAAAGGAAAAAATGAAATGCAGCCTGAACTAAATTTTATCTTGTATTGTACTACAAGCAAACCTGAGCCACACATCATATGGCTTTGCCCAGATACAGTTTCATGTGTGATCAGATCTCACCACCTGGATGATTGTTTTAGTTCTGTTAGTGATAATTTTTTCCTGAAAAGTATCTGAAGGAGTTTTGGGTATTCAGTGGCTGCAGGTACCCTCTTTCAGATGCAGATCCAATTTCTGAGTTCTTAGGTCTCAAGAATAAAGATGCTGAACAGTCTGTTCCGTATTTAATCATATGCTGTCTTATAAAATAAATATTTAACATAACTGTATCCTTCAATTGTTACTATTATTTCATATGACTTCTCTGGGAGCTTGCCTGAAGACTCTTGCAATAGAAGCTAAAACTTAAACAACCGTGTTTTACCTACTCTGTCTTCTTTGATGAGGATTCAATATAGACCAGACCTCTGCTTCTCCTACAGTGATTGCCTGGATTTAGGTCAAAAGCAAGTACTCAATTACAAAAACTTGTTTAGAAGGGAGCTGTTTAAAGCTGCATTATGGACACATTTTCATTTTTAATACACTCACAGTTCTATTAATAAATGGAAAACAAGTTCCTTTTGAATTTTCAAATATTCTGGTATATTTTTCATAAATATTTGTATTTAAATGGTCATCTGTCAAAGCATACAAATACAAGTCCAAAATAGGTGTCTGCTCAAGCAAAGATTTAGCTTTTACTCACCGTCTACTACAGATGTAACGGCTGTTTGACATGGTAGTTATATATACACACAAGCATAACAAGCTGAAGGAAATTACTGAAGTTGCCAACTGGAGGATAGTGAAGCATCCATTTGGCAGATGTTCATTTCCTGTGCTCTCACCAAACCATAGTTGGCATATACTGAACCTCTACTGAACCCTAGGGAATGTAATTTCAAACAATAGCATAAGAAATGTGGCAACATTCAACAGGAGGCTATTTAAAGAGGGTATCCTTCTGTGGAAACCAGCACTACTTCAGAGAAATGGATGCATTTCTGTGGGCAAAATGCAGTCCTTGATTCTAGAATATTTGCAGCTAGTAGAACTTCATTCCGATAGAAATTTATATAAAAGACTAAAAAACACAATTAAAAAAAAATGTACACAGTACCCAAGTCCCACAGTTCCTGTATGAAAAGAAATGGATCTGTTAGCTTTGGAATTAGCTTCGGTACTTTCTCCTCTCCCCCAGAGTCTTTTTTAAATCTCTAATAGTAGATCCAGTTCTTCTACAGGTACCCGCACTCTTAATTCTTTTTCAGTCATCAGATCAAGTGTCTCTTGCAGATCATCAGGGAAATATTCTACTGCATCCATATAGAGTACCTGGAAAGACAAGAAGAATGTTTTCTGTGCCATCCTTTTATCACAGCAAGAAGCATAGTATAAAGCAGTACACAGATAAGCAACAACTCTGTAGCAAGAATATAAGAAACACCATATACTTCTTTAAAATAATACAAAAAGAATTAGTACTTCTACAGTGACAGCCAAGTAGATGTTTAATCAAGTGACATGCAACTCCTACTAAACAACTTTATTCAAAAAGATAAAATGGAGGTCAAGAGGCACTGGAACATTGCCTGAGGAGTTGCAAGTGCTCATCAACAATTTTCTACACTACTAACTACACACATTTTTAATTGCCTATATATTTCTGGTACCACCATGCTCATGATACAACACAGTCTGAAAGACTCAATCACTTCTAGATCACACAGGATTTATTACGGCCATGTCTCAATGCAATGCAACACCTCTGTGTCCTGAAACAAACAGCACTGACTACTAACCATGTTTCCTTTTCAGATGCACCTCTTATTTGCAGAAAACTTTAACTGTACTTCCTCAGAAAACTCTCATTTGCACTTAAGTCATTACAACAACTACTTAAGTCTAACTTCTTTTTTTTTTTCAAATACAGAACTTCATAAATAAGAGTATGATGAGAAGTTTACATATTTGCTGTGCTTACCTTTGCCCAAGGACAGTTTTGAAGGGCTTTATAAAACAATCCTTTACTATTTTCTTTTTTTCCTAGTGAAGCCTATGTGAGAAAAATAAACATTCACACTTCAGTGCAGTAATAGCTGACATAATGAAACAACTACTTCTGAGACAAAGAAGTGATTGCTGAAAAGCTCAGAGTTCTTCTGCTGCAGAATTGTTATTACTATATATTGTGGTGCAATTTGTCATGTTACATTGGTTACACTCTTCAGGTGTCTTTAAGGAGTTTCAGGGCTTTACTTGTACAACAAGTAATAGAACAAGGACTCACAGTAAGAACCTCTGCTTAGTATTTCAGTTCAGGTCAGTGCCTCTGCCTAGATAATACTGCAGGAGTGCAAATTATTAACCAAAACTTACATTTGATATGCTACACATACACTGCACAAGAGTATCTTTGGTACAGTGAAGGTGATAATACACTGAGTTTATGCACTGAAGAGATTGCAAACATACATGTTCTTACTCAGCAGCCTGGTAAGGCTGAACCTCCTTACATATAAAAATGGGTATGACAAATTAGCATCTGTCTGGAAGGAGGTAAAACTTCTTCCTCAAAGTATCTGTTTAATTATGTGACACAGGTGCAGAGCACACAGCTATTGTGAAGTTTAGAAGAGAAAGGCAGCAGAGGTTAACAGTCTCCTTTGCTTCAGTCATCCCAGTTACAGGTAGAAATAAATACACAATTTCTGTGAAGAAATCCCGTGAATTGAAAAACACTTAAAAAAACCACTTAACAAATGGGATTTTATGGTAAATCTATAAAAGCATTAATTTCAAAATACTGAAAACACATTAAATATTTTGTGATCTTTGGAGAAGAAATCTTCGATCATGAGTTTATAATTTCTTTTGTTCCTATTACATTCAGTACTGCTGCTAAAAATCAGCAACTTTTTCCTTGACAAGTCTTGAAACCTAGAAATTCTTTTTCATATTATTGACACATTGGTTGTAAAAGCTTGTGCTGTTCTGGCACAATCAGAATCATAGAATTAACTATGTTGGAAAAGACCTCTGAGACCATGGTGTCTAACCTTTGACCTAACACCACCTGGTCAACTGGACCATGGCAGTAAGTGCCACATACAGTCTTCCATTTTCTCACATCAATCTTTTGCAAGACCCTTTTCAGTGGCAACAAACAAACCAAATCACAGAAATCCAAAGCAGGTCTAAAATATAAATAAAATTTATCTTTGCTGATTTTACTCACATAAAAAATAATAAAAACTTAAGTCTTTAGGATTTACTTCCTCTTTTCCTAAGTTTTTCCACCCTGACAACTTACCTTTATATTGTAAGACTGGGTGGAATCCATCTATTGACATTTTATGATATTTTTTTCTATGTAAGATGACAGACACAGTAACTTTTCTTGCACCTATACTAAGACTACACTGTCAGAAGCTATTACTCCTAATCCATGTGAATTACACTTTCCTTAATATTCCCACCAATAAGAAGCAGTACAATTCAAATATACCACCTTGCATGGCAGCATTTAGTATTCATTTTTCTATACGGTATTGCAGCTGTGTTTGTGAGAATTCCAAATAGGGTAAAACCAAACAAAACTGATAATTTTCTTCTTACCATAAAGCTCAAATACATTCTCCATAGCAGTGGACAGTGGGCACCATTTTCACTCTGAATTGCATGTTCAAATAGAGCTATAATACGATTTGTTAATCCACTTTCAGGAATGGTATAATGTACTTCACCAATATCTGCCCTGAAACAAAGAGAAAAGGAATAAAAACCCAAGCTAAGGGACCACCTCCAGGTAACAGAGGGCAAAGAACAATGTACTGTCGCCGTTCACAGCACTGTATATAGCCAGTTTTTTGTAAATCACAGTACAAACTGAATGTTATAAACCATATTTTTACCACTTGCTAATATAATCAACACATTTCTAAAAAGGAAAAATTAGTTAAAAATAAATTACACATTTTTGTGAAAATTCTTTTAGCATAGTCAAATAAAATTTCTTTTAGAAAATGACAATCCACTATTGAATGATCTTAAAATATCTTCATTCAAGATTCTCAGCTTGGCATAGCATCTCTCAAAACAAATTCAAGTCTGGGTCAGCAAATCTCCTGGTGCCCAGACAAGTTTGTTCAAATCTACCCTGTCATCTTTTCAAGGCCATACATTGGTCTTGGATCAAGGCCAAAATTACAGCTCTGGATTTCCACCATGACTGCAATAATTTTCATCCAGAGATTCAAATTCCCTAAGTTCCAGGCACAACACAAAAGCAGGTATGCATTTTTCACCAAAGTACTGATTTCCACCTACAGCTGATACAGACTGGCTTACTTTTTACACTTGAGCTAGAAGAAATAGCCTGGAGCACTCATGGCAACATCACTTCTGTCTGTGTGTGCCCCCTTATCCTGTCAGCTTGTCCCACTCACCATTAACACGTGGCTCCTCATCTGCCTCTTTTTTTCAAGAGTCGTTGAGGCAGTTCATCCTCTCATCTTAACCTCTGCCACTAGCAAAATTATGAAATCTACTCTGCATGGAGTCAGACATTCAAGGCCTTGTACTTAACAATGACTTACACATGTTCTGTTTTACATTTATGTTCATTTCTTCATCTGAATTCCATGCACTTAAGCAAGCAGAAATATGAGTCAGAATAGGAAATAGTCACACATAGCACAGATGTTTTCTTAGTCACAACGTCACTAAACATTAGTTTTATGCATGACTATCATGCCATTTATCTCTCTGTTGCAGTAGTTCAGCTCTGCTTTTGCAGCACCCAATTTGTCCCTTACAAACATAACCTACAGAACGAATATGCTAGCAGCAAAAAATCTGGAGAGGAACTCAACATCACAGAAAAAATGATGATTCCTGGAATTTTAACATCGGTTTCCAATAACAATAATTAAAAATCTGTCAATGTCAATCTGTAATTAACAGTAAATTGAACTACAATTCTCCTTCACATTCAGTGGCTGTAGAATTCTTACTACAATTTAGGATGACACAGACATGTCACTATCATGCATGAACGCCTGATGCCAGACTGCAGCAATCAAAGCAGTGGAAGCTCCCTCACTTCAAAGTATACTGGTAATTATGTCGTTTCATCAAGAGTGACTATTGTAAGCTTACAGCTACATAAAACTTCCAGATAACAGTTTACTAGAACTCTCTGTTGCTATGTGCAGACACAAACAATCAAGCTGCCCATGTTACTAGAGATACGTAAGTAGCAGCGGACAAGTAGCTCCAACCAAAGAGCAGACAACAGTTAAGAGACTAAGAAGGAACACATAACCTCATTCCCCAGATCTCCTGCCTGTTCTTCCTTTCTCAACAGCAAAAAAATCTGAGCCCAGACCACTGTGAATTCAGGAAATTTCGAGCCTCTTCTGCCTAGCAACAGCCCCATATGGAAACTAAACTCTCAAGGACTCACTATGGAAACAGATCTGCCACAACTGTATTCTGTGATCTAGGAGTGAAGTAGGGCAGCCAGCTCAGACAGAAACTACAACGTAGCTCTGTATTACTGTATTACTCCTTATTGCTGTAGTATTAAAATGCAGCAGTTTCTAAGCTCACAGTGTCCATCTTGGCCATCTATGCAGGATTATTTATTTAAAAATTCTTTAAAGAAATGTGTAGCACTGATGCCAGTAGCAAGTAATCAAACAGTGTGACACACAGTCAGGTCCAGCAGAAAGGACATGAGGCTTTAATTCTACTCACGACTCTGACACTGACTCCCTGTCCATCCTTGAACAAAAAAAACCTTCCCTAGCTACAGCTTCATCTGCAAAATGAGAACTATGATAGCATTCACTCTCCTCTATTAAGTTATTTGACAGATTAAAAAAAAGCATAATTGTAAGGAGCTGCAAAGTATTACCTCTGGACTTTCTCTGTGAGTTTTTTTCTCATCTGCTCTGCTTGGATTGCAAACAGCCATGGCTCTAAAGACTTAGTAGACCTTGTGACGTTATCAAAAAATCTTCGTGCTTTGCTAGCACTGTGAGACTTCCTTTGGATGTGGATGTATGACCTCCAAAGAGACTGGTTGCTAGGATACCGTTTCAGAGCCTCTGTTAGTGCCTCTCGCAGAGGATTCAGAGGATAAACACTAATTTTCATGTGGAATCTCAGTAAATTTGTATGCAGCAGCATGACAGCTTCAAGAGCACTGGGAAAATTTTGAATGCCAAAATTCTCTCCAGTTTTTTCACACTCCTGTGGACCAGAAGCTTCAAGTTTTTCTGAAGCTTGCTTATATATTGATACTGCAGCATCAATCCCAACAGTCAAATACTGGAACAGTGCGTAACAACCAACTAAGTTAACCAGCTGATCAGCATCACTGACCTGATCCTGATCAGAAACTGGTGTTTTACTTAAATAATCTTGCAATGCATGTTCGTATGTTTTACGAGCTTTCAAGACATTCACAGGTAACACTTGTCCACTATAGGGCACGTACAGTCCACTTTCAGTCAATTTGGTCAATATATGAACTGCACGTGACATAACAGCCCCTTCTAAACTTTCTAAGAGTTCCACTTCCAGCTGAGCATAAAGGAGGCTGAGGCTGCAGAGGTGGGCACTCTTCAGTCCTCCTGTCCCTGCTGTGTGAAGAGCTGTGTCAAACACCTTCCTGGAATCATCTATGTTACCAAGCAGCCATTCTAGGTGAGCGTAGAGTTTCCAGAGAGAAAGGTCATTTCGGTTGTCAGGTGCTTTAAGGAAATTTTTGGCCAACTTTTTACTCTTCCTCCCTTGTACTTTGAGCTTCTTTTTCTTTTTTGCTCTGAGACATTGAGCTACCTGCAGGGGAAAATAAACAGAACAAATTCTGAGAGGGGTGGAAGAAGAAAGCAGAAAAAAGCTCACAGCAGTTTTTTACTTCATTACTGTGTTTCGTTTTCATAAAGTTTCATGTTTCACCACCAGCCAGACCTGTTGCTACTACTACCTGTTGTCAGCTCCCTCCAACATAGCCAATTACACAGGCTTACCATTCTTACTCCTGCTGCTGACATTAAGTAATATCAAATTTCATTCTTTAAAAAGGCCAACTGCTGAAACACAAAACTGCTAACCTGTAATGATTGAGAAAACGAAAATAAATTATGAGTAGCATAACTAAACTCAAGTAGCTTTTCACAGTGGGGAACATGCTAACAGACAAATGTGTAGACTGAATGGGAAGATTACAGAACAGGAGATCCTCTGGTCAGATAGTTGAGGTAAGAGATAGGGATCTTATCCATAAGGAAACACAATACCAAACTTTCTTAAGCATTAGGAAGACAAACTGGTTTCTCTGCCCTTCTGTGGACATTTATTAAAACAGTTTTACTTGAATAAATCCATTTGCAGAGATTTACAGAATGTTATGGGTTGGAAGGAACCATGGGCAGGGACACCTCCCACTAGACCAGGTTCCTCAAGGCCTTATGTAACCTGGCCATGAACACTTGCCAGGGTTGGGGCAAGTAATAAGGTATGATATCCTTCAATAACACTACACATGTAACTTGTACAGGAAGTACAAAGTTTCTTGATTAGGTGCTAGTATAATGGTATGGGAAATTACACAATTTAGTAGAACAGTTTCGTAAAAGAACTTGGCTGACTCCCTTTGCCCTATAAAAAAATCACTTGCAACCATTCCTGTTCAGCATACAGTGTATCATATAATAACATTCATCCAAAACTTTAATAATTTGCTACATGTATGTCAGTGTGCAACATATCTTGAAGAAAAGGGTTTGATGATTTGCTTTCTTTTTTAACCTCAATGCAATATTAACTGGCCTCTCCTGATTTGAACACCTAGTCCTACAAGACAATTTTCAACAATATTTAATTAAATACAAGTATTAATACAGAAGAAACCACACATCACAGAATTCATTCTATGCAGACTTCTCATTACCTTAGATATTTCATACTGTAACCAACAAATGGACAGGTTAGATTTGTCCTTTCCTGTAAATATCTGGAATAGAACATGGAAAACATTCTGTATGAACTCCTCTCCTTCTTTACAGTGGCCTATCTGATGTCTCCCTCGTAGCATCCTGTCCATATGACCAATACTGTTGAAGCCAGAAAGCGGAAAATCAACACAAGTCAGCGGTCTATCATCATAAAGCCCATTGTCAAAGATGTTATTTTCATCCATGGCAATGTAGAGACTGGAAGGAAAGAGTTTACTTGCACATGGAACTCCCAGGAATTGCAAAAATGAGTATAATAGTTGACGTTGAAGATTTGGATTAGAAAGACGGATTAGGGATGGTCCGAGATCATCAAATAACACCTAAAAAAATCCAAATTAAAACAAACTCTGTTAATTTATGCAAATAAATAAAAGCAGCAAATCTGAAACTTATGTGATTAAAGAACCTTTTTAAGTCAGTAAGAATTAGAATTACTATTAAGTGGTATAAGAATGTCACTCAAATTAAAAAGACACAAGTTAAACAAGCAATCTGTTTTTCCAGTAAGACTGTCAATTTGCTATGAAGAGATTTCTTTGCCCTTGAGTATCAAAGACCTCCACAGAAAGCTCACACAATGAAGGTCTGAAATGGCCTACTGCTTACGCCATTTAACACATTTTTATTTGAAAATCAATGCCCAACTATTTCTCAAGAAAAAAAAATCCAAATATCTCTCTTGACGGCAAAACCCCCTTTTTTTATTTAATGCACATATCTTCTTAAACACAGATTTCTGTGACATTTCCACAAACAGACGACAGGAATCACTGAACAGCAAAGACACTTTGTCTGCAGACTTTCCAAAGTTTACTATGTGTTTACCATGGATTTTAGGAAGTCTCAACACAAAATCTCAGGTAAATTTTGAATTTCAAACAAAGAAAATATCTTTCTTCCAAATGGAGAGAACTATTACTCTTCTAACGTGTCCACTGGTAATAAATTAAAGGACAATTAGTCTTATCATCTCCCCTTTTTTATGATATCACAGTGACCTGTCTTTCTGGATCTTCACATTCTTCTTCAGTGTCCTTTTTGGTTTTGTCTGGCCTCCAAGGTAACCAATGCCTTGCTTCACGGGAATATTCAATATCCAACCAAATATGCCACTTGGGGAGAGTTTTATCCTTTATCTCTTGATCTTCATCTAGCTCTTCATCATCATCATCATCTAAAATCAAATCAAAATACACAAAGTGATTAAAGAAAAATTAATTCTTCAAATCCATAGGCCAGACACAACATACAATTTAACTACTTAAACAATGTAAATGAATACAGTGTTAATAAAACAGATACATGATAGAGCTGAGAATGTCCACACTACAGTTCTGTGTTTTGACACCAACTCTTTAAGAGTAGGAAGCTTCCAAACTTTTATAAGCTCTGAACCAGTGTCAGCACTCAAACCTTCTCACAGAGAAGTAAAAAAAACACTGACAGGCTGTGGACCACTTTTATCAACAGCAATTTGCAAGCAACAGTCAAGAGGAATCACCTTTTTGTGGAATTTAGGCCCTTCGCTTCTTAACTGGGCATAAACTCTCAAATATGTCCTATGTATACTCATGCATAAAACATTTTGAGAAAAATATTATATGCAAAAAGTAATACTTTAAAATTAAACATTGCAAAACAAGCTTGGCCATATTACCTTAAAATACTTGGTATTTTCAGCATTTTAATGAATGAGCAATTGAAACAACCTATGTACTTAAACAGACACAAAATGATGGGCTTAACCACATCCACTTTTATGATAATCTTTCTGGACTATCAGATAAGATCTGCATATTTTTCCTGTGCCAGCAATGTATTAATTCTGTGCAGAAACTAATGAGCACCGGTAAGCTAAGGAAAAGCCTGCAGAGATTTTTCTGACACATTTTTTCTTTCTTGTTGTTGAGGAAAAAAAATAGTTCTTCAAATTTGATGGTTACCTGTGCTTTTTTTTTTTGGTGTGAAAATCAAGCCATTTCTAAAATTACCTCCATATTCTTGATCCTGATGTTTGCCCTTAGCTAGGTGAAACACACTCATTCTTAAATTTCAGGTAAAACAAACAGGTGGTTGCAATATTTGCTTTCTCTATTTTTATATTTCTATGTTTCTACTTTTTTGTCATCAATAGACTCTCCCATAGTAAGCACCTCCATCAAAAATGACAGCATTTCCACACTCTAACCAAAGTTTGAAAAAAACTGTTCTCGTGATCATATTTCATTGTAGATTACACTTGAACTTTTGGGGTTGACACATATGGGGAAAAGCACTGGTATGTACTGGATCTGCCCAAGACTGGCAGCAGTCCTCTTCTTTATGCTTCTCAGTATATTAATGTCTACTACCATCAGCGAACGAACTGCTGACCTCAGTTAAGGGCTGAGGAAATTTCATCTTAATCCAGGGACAAGGGTAGAGCATGATCATCTTTCAGTTCGTTTACTAAAAACAGAGCCAAACTTGCTCCATTAGAGCTGCTGCAGCAGCAGGAGCAGCAAAAGCAGAGACAGCTCATCTTTGGTGAGACACATTCCAGTTCCCTGCTTCCCTTCAAGATATATCTGATTGAGAAGTAGTCCTTGACATGAAGGGAACCACTGTACACTAGAAGACAAGGTGAGACTAAGCAGCAGGGAGGTGTTTTCTGCATCTCTGCCCACCCAGAAGCACTCCAGCTAAGTGAAAATGCAATTCCTTCATTTTCTGCATCACAGCGAGAAAGGAAAAGTTTTCCTCCTACTTATACTATATCTTTGCTTAAGAAACTGAAATCTGATTCTAGGAATAGAATCATTAATCCAGGTATCCTTGAGGCAACTGTCATCTACTAGCATAATCCCACTTCATCTACCAATATGATGAAAGGGTCTTAAGGGCAGTAGCTTCCTTCCACTTTTGATGGGTATGAGTGTCCACTGATTACTCACACCTTTAGCCTTTTCAGCATAGAGGGGAAGACAGGCTGTCCACTCCCTTAATTGTCACCCTAGGAAGTACAGCGATATTCCATAAACAAATACACACATAGAACATTCAAAAAATGCTATTCCCTGTGCAGTATGATATACATTATTTTAATCTCAGAAAGTATTTTTTAAAACTTGTACACAAAAACATGAGAAGAAACAGCTTTTATCATTCTAATAAAAATGTTTAGAACATACGGACATAAAACTACACATACTGACACACACATACCATCCTTAAGAATAACCCAGCCACCCTTTTCTTGTTGGTGCATCCATGCTTTCCAGCCTCTTGCTCCTTTTTCTCCAATTCGTGGTTCTCCACTGTCCCAAAAGGGTTCAAAGAATTCCACCTATTGTTTTGGACAGGGGCAACAAAAAAAAAAACACAGAGAAAAATAATTTTCGCTGTTATAGAAACATCACCTAGATCAACTTGGGTTTTCCAGATCCTACAAGCACCTATCTGGGTGCAATTTCTGTATCCGAAGAGTTTGCTAGATGATGTTTAAGATTCAGCAGGGACAACTGAGTATTTCAGTTATGCCTGTGGCACATAAGGACTGTCACCAGCTCTTCTCATGAACTTAAAGATTGTCTTAAAAGGTATTGGTCTTTAAAGACAGCAAAATATTTTTGCTATAATACCCTAATGCCCTATATAGATCCTTCCAGGATAAAGATCCAAAGCCCCCAAGGTGTGGCTTTCAGATCCCAAATCTCTCCTCCTCTCTAACTTCCATGGGACCAAGAAGAATCTGGCTCACAGAATGACAACTCAGTCACATACCTATGGTCAAATCAAAATGTTACAGCCGAACATTAATACAACTGAACTAAGCACAAGACGAAAAGTAAGGCCTTTCATTTCTCAGGTTTCAGAGTGGTCAATATGGTCAGGGCACTTCGCAGTGAATCAGAAGTCCAGGTTCCTAGTTCTGACTTTGTCACTGCCTGTATGTAGTCGGTCATCTCTAGAACCATCAATTCCTCCTGTTTTGTGTATCCTTAGCTCTAATAACCATCTCTCCTATTACATGCGTCTCATGTGTAGTTGGCTTGGACACTGAAATGTGACTATTATTACAAATATTAACAATAAAAACTACTCTAAGAAAAATCAAGCATCAACACATCAGAAGAAGCAGGGCCTACAGCAACTGCAAAATCTAATTTTGCTTCTCATGGATTTATTCTTTGCTGCAAGTGAGAAAGTGAACTGTGAAAACAGTACAGAAACAAGTAATTCCAGACTGAGTCATAACACTGCTGCAAGAGAGCAGAATGTGCTGTAAATCTGGCATTTTCCTGTTTTCAAGAACTGCACTTTCAACCAAAATAATGACCTTTTAAACCAAGGTTCCTTTTCACCCTGCTTTAAGATTTTTTAATTACTAGAGATAATCTTGCAGTTTTTCAAATGATTTTAACTGTAATCCTGAATACGCATATCTATGCAACTATACCAAATCCTGCATGATAGCTGTAATTCAACTTTTAATCTTTTCTCTTTAGGAAGACATCACTATTACTTAACCTCTAAGACTGCTCCATTTGTGGGTAACAGCATTAACAGAGAGAACAAAAAATGGAGTCTAAGTTGTGGTTTCTGGGAAAGAAGGTGAGGTAATGGAAGTAAATTCAATTTTTGTTCTCCATGGTAGCGCAGCTGCCTAAATCATGGCCCTCCCTATCACTCATTAAAAAGTAAACAGCTCCTAAGAGTTCAGTGGGATGATACTACTGGCATCTAAATATTAACTTATTTTTACTGGGGTGCATGCCCAGCATTCCCCTGAGAATATTAAGGGAAAAACTGATTTACTATTTTAGCATTTAACATAATAAGCTGAATAGAATCTCATGAGTCGGATAAAAGGCACTTGAAAGCAAGAAGGTGTTCCTAATGTAGCCATAATATCAACGAAAATGGGTAACAGAGAATCTAAGAAACTTTTGCAAGAACTGTCTGGAAATGAAAGAGATCTTAGGTCATACCAGCTTTAAATGTCGACAGTAACAAATGAACAACAGCATTTCTGGAGAAAAGAAGCAGGGCGAGTACTAACTAAACATAGACACTGGTCAGCTAGCTCTATTTTTTCCATTTTTATTTTTTAATCTTTAATTAATAAAAAAAGAAGACATAAAGCAACTGGTTATCACACTTCCAGAGGACCCACAAGCATTTTTTCAAAGCATCACCCTGAAAAACACTAAGTAAGTTGTTATCCAAAATATTCCCCTACATGCTGAAGAATTCATCAACATTCTTCTGGTACAGCATTCTCTGTAACACATGAAGACACACACCCATTTAAACAGAAATTGTTACCTGTGCCCTTGTTGGCAGATCTTTTACACTGTCAGGTTTAAAGAAGGTGAAGTCAATCAGAGCCTGAAACAAAGATACTGCTTTCTCAGAATGGCCAGCCTGTCTCAGAAAGTGGCATTGCTGAATAAATATAGCTGTAAAGAAGATAAAATTTTAGTACTTTAATTTTGTTGCAAAATATTTTATTACAGCCTATATATATAAAATACATACATGAAGTGCTGTAGAGCATAATTGTTTTGGAACAATATCAAAATGCAAAACGCAGGAAGTAACTAGCACAAATGAATGTCAAAATTGTCATAGCTGAATTAAGACTGTCCACTTTAAATGTGCCAAAGAAATGAATTTTTATTCATTCTACACAGGCGTTGTCCTTACTGAGGAAAAAGATGGACACAATGGTCCCAACCTCATTCTATCCAGAATCTGTCACTGGGTCGTGGCCCTATTTGAAGCATTATCACAATCCACACAGTAAGTGATAAAACAAAAAAAAATCCTCTTTGTTTCAGTTTTGCATGAGACAGTTAAAGTGGTGTATTATCAACATATTACCAGTGTAATTCCAATTGTCATTCCCTTTTTATTTTCCTTTACATAAGACCTGAGTTAAGAGAAGTCCAGTCTTTTGGTCAAAGTATTACTGCTTAAAAGCAGGAAAGAGTCCTATTATCCATTGCTCTTCAAACAAATCACTGCTATAACCCTACCATACATGGAGCCTCAGGCTTAGCTTAACAAGAGAAGCAAAGCCCCAGTTTTTTTAGTCATATATTTGCCACAAGTGCCTTAAATGAAAGGATTGAAGAAATAATAGGTATTATAAATTCCTCTTTTACTTGGCAGTTCAAGAACATTTCAGAGACACTCAATTACTCCAAATTACACTCCTACCTTAACAAAATAGAGGCTGTTCAAAAACCAAACTGCTTTAAATAATAATCTTAACTGGCCTGCAAAAAAACCAAAACTCATAAATAAAGACTTAAAATAAATCATGGAATGTTTTGAAACTGAATAGTTCCTCAAATTGAGTAAGTTTCGTTTGAATTGTTTTTCAAAAAGTATTTTTCTTCACTAAATGCACTGGCTTTGGACAGTTTAAAACAAGCAAAATATTTAGGTGTCTAGATACACACATGCAAAGACAGTTTAGAATCAAATGCCCCTAAAAATCATGCTATTTTTTTATGTGAGAAATTATTTACTCCTTTTATGTGTCCACATGAAAACCTGAATTCAGCTAGAATATACAAAACAAGCATTTAATCCATTTTTTTCTGCAAAGCCAATGATTGTTTCCAATAACAAAGACTCAAGAGATTTCTGAAGACATTTAAACAATTAAAACAATGATTAAGTATATAATAGATTCCTCCAAAGTATTTTAACCAATCTAGGAAGTGTCCAACTGAAAAAGTTGTCCTTTTCCTAGTCTCTCTTCCTCAAAGAGATGAACTTTGATTAAACGAGTCTGATTGTAGAGATTACCTCACCAGGATCTGCTGCTAAGCTGGTGCCAAAAATAAATTATAGCATAAGATTTTCTGCATTATAAAAAAGAAAAATATATTTGAAGAAATGCAAAGATCACCATTTTCTTTCTGGTAAAAACTGAAAACAGAAGGAATACATACTTCAGTCCATGATGCTAAGACACTTCTGAAGCTGAACTGGCTTAAAGGATAAGGATGTTTCTCCTGAACCAGTACATATAACTTGAAAAACAGGATTCCCTTCACACAGCAAAATTTGAGGATGCTTTATCTTCATCTGATTTATACTAACAGTTCCTAGTTAAAGTATTATAAATTTTTATCTCAAAATTTCTGTAAAACCTCTATCATTTTAAATTCAGTTTCACTTTTTTAAATTTCATGTTTAAAAAAACCCCACCCACCTATTTCCAAGTAGAGAGTGCTACATGTAGAACTGACCACTAGATGGCACAGTCTGCTGCTAATTAAGAGCTCTTGCACTTTGCCCTTAGCAAAGGTCAAAGGTTGAAAATATAAGCCTACTGTGCATCTACACTGCTACTCAGCTCGTAAGTTATTTGTGAAACAATCTGTGTATCCATCTTAACGAACATTCTGCTAAACTTCCTAACTGGTAGTTAAAACTCAGCCCAAGAACTATGTATCTGAGTCACTAAAAAAGAAATACCAAATCAAGAAGTCTCTCATTGGAATTTTTTCTACTTTGATCAGATGAATTCCAAAGGGAAAAAAATAAAATACTTGACATTGTCCATAGACAAATCACTGTAGGCTTAATACAGAATCACAGGAAGTTATTTGCATTTCTGTTCCACTCTTAAAAGTTGATTTTCATTTTAATCTATCTGTAGACACTGGCAGGAAAAAAAGTACTTTGAAAAACATCAATACAATATTAGCTAACTAGTCAAAGGAACTCTATAAAAAAATTCTCATAGCAGCTGACAAACAGTATTTAATGTGTCACATATGTTCAAATGTGTGCAAGGAAACAAAATGAAAGAAAAACTTTCCTAGTTCCAAAACTAGGTTCTGAGTATAACACTTGTCCTGAGAATCATTCATTGTGGTTTAGTGTACTAAGTGACTGAAGTGTTGGAATCAGAGACAGCAGAAGCAATCAGAAGCTATCAGGCTGTACAATATCCACCTGCCAGTACAGGATTTTTCCTTTGCAGCACATTTTCCAGAGCTTGATCCAAGATGAATCAGCCAAAGACCTGAGAGATATGAACACCTGAAACTAATTTGTAAACCTAGCACCTCAATCTCTTAAGTCCAAACAGGACATTGTAGAACAGCATCACTACTCAGAAGTTACAGGGCTTGGAGAAAAATAAGAGGTCACACATGAAGTGGACTCCATAATAGTCTCTTCGAGATTAAAAATAAATATTAAAAGGAAAAAAAAAATAGGCAAAAATATTCATGCTGACACTAATATTTCACTCTCCTCAATGCATTCATAGATTAATAATGACAACATCACTCCAAGGTAGAGAAGCAAAACTGAAATGAGACAGGGCAAGTCATTTAGCTCCAAATAAATTTAAAGACCATGCCAGAACTGAGCATGAACTCATTTATTCCCTGGATCCCCTCCAGCATCCTAACCCTCTGACTAATTTTCCTTCCAGGGATAATTATATAATAACATGGTAGATATATGTGTAAAATAAATACAAAAGACACGATCCCATGGTATTACAGTTTAGGATTCTCCATCTACAAACTGAGATGCTCAACAAAATTTCACATCAGACTTGCCATATTCCTTCTTTTTTCTGGATTAGGCAATCAGTTGTAAAACTTTTGAACAAGAGATAATCGTTCTTTTCACAAGCCACCCTTTTAAAAGCCCATCTCTTGGCTGTTGGCTGCAATTCTCCAGTCCTGACACTGCACTATAAACCACTCAGCACGTTAGACTTTACTGGGCATTGTATCATAAACTCTCCTGAGGAAGAACAGGATCTGCTATATCCATATTTGGTTGGAATACCTGCTTTAATTTGCAGCTAAGAAACAAGGATGCCAGGCATTTTGATGAGAAGAGCTTCACACAATACACAGGAAAGTCCATTCTTAACACAGTTAGCTCCTGTGAAGACCAATCTGACCATAACATGAAACAGAAAACCCCTTACCCAGCATAGCTTCCTCTGTGTCAGGCAGGACAGGATGGGATACCATGCTGCCATCCTGTACAGCTGCCAATGTTGTCAAACATTTTCCATAGAGACTATTGATTTTTGAAACAGAAAAGGTAGTGAACTGACTCTGACAGAACAGAAGGTATTTCTTCCACATCTCTGCATTATTGGGATGTAAGAAAATTAGCTTCTGCCATTCTTTGATCAAAGCTGGTGGTTCCCAGAACTCTGTGCAAAGCTTCAGCCTGGCAAGTTTCAGATCAACATTACTAGGATTACTTTCAATTGCCCTCTCTAAAATAGCCAGTTTCTTTTCCAAGATTAACTTGAGTGATTTTCTTCTTACTTCCTGCTCTCCCTTACTGGCATAAGGGCTAGGTCCTCTCATTAACTCATCCTAAAACAAAAAGAAACATAATTACAACATTAGGAAGAATCATCACTAAAACCACAAGAATACTGACATTTGTGAAAATGAATTAACACTCGTTCTTCACCAACAGAAGATATACAGTCCTAAACATATCAAACTACAATATAACGTTCATTATATCATTATATATAGATAATTATTTATAATAGTAACAAGGTCTGTTAGAATACATACCTGAAATGAAATAAATTCCATCCAAGCATTAATATCTCTCGGGTTTTCTCTGACTTTCTTGTTATGTTCTTCCACCTTTGTCATTAGTGTGGGATTCATGTTTATCCCAGGCTCTTGAATTGTTTGCTGTGTATTTACAGATTCACTGTCTCCACTTTTGTGCCCTTTTCCTTGCAGCCACACTGTAGTTGATGGATCATAAATCCCAAGAGGATTTACCTCTCTTGTGTCAGAATAATCATTGGTTTCTGCTTGGGAAACTGGTATAAAAGAAGGTGGGCCAGATGGACAATCTTTATTGCAAACAGGAATCCCATCTGTGTTCAGCATCCTCACGTTGTTCTTTGTAAAGTAGCGCTCAGGTCGACTCTGTACTTGCTTCCTTTTTGATGCAGAACTGTCCCAAGTTATACACTGTTTCTTTGCATCTATGCCAAGACAGGACTCTCCTCTCCTTTTATATCTTAGAAGGGAAAATACAATTAAACGCACTCTAAAATACACATCAGAAAATACACCTCCTCTTTGAAAGTAAGCATGGAAGAAATACTTTCATTGAAATTGACCCAAACAACATAGGCATAGACTTGCAAAAGTTTAAGAACCCAGTAACTTTCTACTTAATTTTTGAGAGCCATGACACTTCTAATGTCATACTAGCTATCATCAAGCTTCCTCTGAGTTCAACAATGTCTGTCATACTCAAAAAGAAGAAAAAACTTTTTTTCATCCTATCACGTTAAGCCACGTAGAACCTGAAGAAAAAAACAGGCATAATTTTGTGCTACTTAGATAATTTTAAACTGAAAATCAGACACCAGTAGTTCAGTCCAGTAATTTCTTCTTATGTTGCTACGCTTCTGCCCATTTTATATGCCGAAAAGTGGACAGGAAGTTGGAGAGAAAAGAGAGGCCATGTTCATAAAGATCAGAACAGTCCTACAGATTAAGAAAAAAAAATTCCATCTTCAAATATTACCAAAAATGTCATTCCACTGGCAGATATAGCAATGTGTAATGCTGAAATAATATTTTTCATCTCAGAAAACAGTTGACAATCCAAAGGTGGTAGAAGATTGAAATTAATTGTAACCAGGTAATTTTATTGCAAAGGTATATAACGCTACAAAAATATAAACCATACATTCTTCCTCCTCTACAAATAATTATAAACAGTATTATTTTATATCTAGCAAACAAATTTCCTTGAGAAAATCAAGAAGTGTACATACATAATGCACAAGCCAAGTGTAGGCTCCTTTAGATGGGCTTCTGTGTTAATGCAGGGAAAGGTTCTAAAAGGTCATCTTAGTACCAGTAACCCACTCAGAATGTTGAACATTCAATTTCATCTACACTAATTCAAAATGCAGCATTGCATATGACTGACACCGTCTGGTACAATGTCTAGATGACTATCTATTACTGAATCTGCTTGTTAAGAAAGTATCTGTACCTTCCTTGACTTTTTTTTTTTTTACAAGGATATCAAACTACCCAAATAAGGAAACCTCTTGATAAATCTAGTATAGAATAAATAGTACTTTTGTTTCCCTTTCAGACACAGAAACAGAACAACAGAGATCAAAAGGGTACTCGGCCGAAGATGATCTATAACACAACCTGGTATTTCTGATCTCAAAATCATGCCTTTGAATCTGACCCATTCTGCCATCTCCAGATAGCAGTTCTGCAAATTCACATGCTTGCAGTTTGCTACACAGAGAATGTTTTTAGAAACAATGAAAATCATGCACTTTATACCCATTATTTACTGCCATCTTTTGCCTTTTAAAGTATTTATGCAAAAATAATAGAATGGTTTGGGTTCAAAGGAGCCTTAAAGATCATCTTGTTCCAACCCCATGCGTTCCAACTAGACCTTCCACTAGACCAAGTTGCTCAAAGCCCCATCCAACCTGGCTTTGAACACCTTCAGGGATGTGGCATCCACAACTTCTTTCATCAACTTATTCCAGTGTCTCACCACCCTCACGGTAAAGAACTTCCTTCCTAATATCCACCCAAAAATTATTCTTCTTCAGTTTAGAGCCACTCCCCCTTGTCTCTTGTAAAAAGTTCCTTTCCATCTTTCTGGTAGGCCCCTTTAGGTACTGAATAGAGCCTTCTCTTCCCTGAACACCAACCAATTCTCTCAGCTTTTCCTCATATGAGAGGTGCTGTACCCTCTATAATCAACATGGGGACCTTTCCCTGGACTCACTTCAACAGGTCCATGTACTTCCTGTGCTGGAGAATCCAGAGCTGGATGCAGCACTCCAGGTGGGGTCTCACCAGAGGGAAGAATCCCCTCCCCTGACCTACTGGCCACACTGCTTTTGACACAGCTCAGGATATGATTGGCTTTCTGGGCCGTGAGTGAACACTACTGGGTCATACCCAGCCTCTCACCCAGCAGCATCCCAAGTCGTTGGCAAGGCTGGTCTCTGTCTCTTCATCCCCCACTCTGGATCACTACCAGGCATTACTCCCACCCAGATGCAGCACCTTGCATTTGTTCAATCTCACAAAGTTCCTATGGGTCCACTATCCTGAGCTTGTCCATGTCCCTCTGGATGGCATATTGTCCTTCAGGAATGTCAACCACACTGCTCAGCTTGGTGTTGTTGGCAAACCTGCTGAGGATGCCCTTGACCCTTCTGTCCGTGTCATTGATGAAGACTTTAAATAGCAGCACTGGTCCCAATACAGACCTCCAAGAGACACCATTTGTCAGTGACACTGGTCCAAAGCCAAGTCAGATTCTGAAATAAACTATTCAGTTACCTTTTCTCATCTTCCATACAAAAATGTCACAGCCAGACTCAAATTAATGGATTTTGAGACACTGACTCTGCAATAGTTTGAACACTACTAGAAAACAAAATTGTGTACCTTGCTATGTCCCCACGATACAAGGATTTGTAGGTCCAGTTTCCAGGGTCTGGTTTCTTGTCTATTTTGAAAGTTTCTGCTGTGAAAGCCTGGACATCATCAAGCCAAATAGAGCAACTGCTGTTAAGATCTGATGTTTTCTTACCTAGACTGCAGAAAAGGAAAAAGGAGGACACTTTAAGCATTTGGGCACATACTCAGCATTAGCAAAACCCAGGAAACATTACATTTCTGTAGTTCATAATAATTTCATTTATTCAAAGTCATGGTACGTGATCCATTATTGCAAAGTCCGTCTCACACTTGAAAAAAAACCAATTAGAATTACACTAATCAGACCATCAAAACAAAACGCAAATACTCCTTGCACTTTCAAAACCTGAATTTACTACTGGGAAAGCTAATAAACAGATTTAACCAATCAATTCAATCAATTGCCTGGTAAACTATGGACCAAAAGCCATATATTATTACCTCTAATACTTACTTATGTCTTAATAAGATGCAACAATTAAGAAAAGAGGACAATCTGTAAGAGGATTACATTGAATAGCTATAATTATACCCATGCATTTCACAAAAGTGTGCATCAAAGTGGTTTATGGATTACAGTTACACAAATGAACTTAAGTGGAAATCGCCACCTGCCTTTGAGCTGTAGACAACTATGACCTTCCAATCTGAACTCATGTTAAAATATGAGTTTTAGAGCTCTGAGACATTTTCTAAAATTTCACAAGAACTTTCACATTCAGAGCTATTTTGTGGTTCAGATTTCAAAACCAGTCTCTTGAAAATTCAAATTCCCTCGCAATCAACAATTTATGGAAAGAATTAAAAATGGGCACCATAAAAGAACTTCAACACTTTCATTCAGGCAAAGCACTGACTGGTTGGCCCAATCTAGCAAACAGCTTACGAACCAGGCACAGACAACCTTCCAGCAAATATGAGTGACGGGACAGAGCAGAATGGTTTTAGCACCCAAATAATTTTTACTGTCCTTCCTCACAGTAAGCCTGAGCCACCACAAGTCAACAAGAGAGTTCTCACACAGGAAGAGGTGAGTGTGGCTAGATACGTCAGACAGCTCTTGCAGTACCACAGCCACTCTTCCACAGCGCATAGACACACGACCGCAAGCCTGTGCTTTTAGCTCCTGGTTCATCTGCCTTGAGGAAAGCAGTAAAGTGGGGAAAAGGAAAAGACTACACCTAGTTATAACAATTCCTTAATGTCACCAAACCCTCACTCTCTCCTGAGGAGTAGCTGAAATGTTGTGAATTAGAGCCAGAGTTGTTGATGCCAAAGAAAATACAGGAACTAGGCAATCAGAGAGAGGCAAAATGGCTGCTCAAACTAGGAAATGTTGATGAGAACCAGGGAAAGGTGACTTCCACAGCCAACTGGAAAGGGACACTTTGAAACGCTCAAAACCCAACAGCCTGAGAAGAGCAGAGTTAGGTATTCCCAACCTGGATATTCAGTGCGTTCACAAAACCTCTTTCACTGCTCAAAGACCATGACAGTCAACTACATACCCACATCTCCACTAATTACACAGTACAAGTAGGAATTATGAAGAACACAGAGCAATAAATGCCTGGATATAAAAGAAATGTTAAATCATACAACAAACTTTGTCTCAATACCAAAAAAAAAAACCAACAAAGGAAACATTAATTCTGTGAGGAGGAAATTATATTACAATGCAAACCAGGCAGTACATTAAGTTTTGCACTAATTAAAAATGGTTCATGTAATTCCTCCCTAAACTCTCCCAAAAGATCTACGAAAGGAAACAAGATGCTTACAAAAACTAAACCTAAGTCTATACAGGTCTTTAAAAATTTACTTCATTACCACCATATGATGCTTCGACTTGCACAACATTTCACTGAATACTTCAGTCACAGTTTTTCAGTATTATTAAACAAGTGGTTCTAAGTATTTTCATTGCTTTGAATGCAGTTTTAGTCATATACAGCTTAGAAAAAAAATTATCAGCTAGTGTTAAGACTTTCAGTTGAAGAGACAAGTACAGGAACACAACGAACATGTGCACATCTTGCATAATGTTAATAAAAAGATATATACATACGTTGATGCTGCTTCCTTTTCACAGTTTCTGCCACTTCCTTTGTCCTTGATGTACTTAGTGTCCACATCCGATTCGCTGCTACTGGAGCCCCCTTTGGTTTTCCTTTTTGTCTTCTTATAATGGTGATGTTTTTTCTTTTTTTTTTTCCTTTTCTTACTTGCCTGTTTCAGACTCTCATCTGTATCACTTTCCCCTGACAACTCAGATCTTGAAGAAGTTCTGCTGGGAAAAGAGTATATACACCTATGTATCCAAGTAGTAAAACTGTTAAGAATTACCACCATAAGAAAGTTCAGAACATTTTATCCCTTACCTTTATTCTCCCTGTATTTTTGGAAGAAAGTAGCAGTAACACATAAAATGAAAGTGATTTAAATCTGTATTAAATAACTACTATATTTTTCAGCTGCTGGAATTAATGACAACCAGTCAACCTTTTAATTGTAAAGGTATTTTGATGTGTGATCTGTATCAACATCCACCTGTTAACACTGATTAAAATTAAAGAAGATGACTGAGCTGATAAAATTTCCTAACTTCACTGACCAACTTAGGTCAAGCTAAAAGACTGAGGAATCTTTCAGGGTGACCTGCAAAAGAAAAAAGTCTGCGCTTTATCCTCTGTTTCTTTATGACTTATCTAAGAAATATCAAAACCACACTTTTAAAATCATTCCCACATTAGAAATTCAAATCTCACCAATCAAGGAACAATTTTTTAATGACTACTAAACTAATGTTATCATATAATGTAATACAGTAGCACTACATACAACAGACAACTGTCTTACTAAGAGACCATACAAAGGACACAGTTTTGGCAAAACACTTTTATATGTGTACATACATACTACGTACACTCCCATACTTAATTATTAAATGAGTAATGGAGATCTTCTCTAACCCTTAATTAAAGCACAAGGTTTTTTTAACCTTTTTTTTTCCCCGCAATCTTCCAATGAAAGAAAGGAGTGACAATTCTCAGTATTCCCAATATGTCAGTAAAAGAAAATGCAGCATTTCAGAAATAAAGCATCTTGAATAACAGCCCTTACACAATTTTTGCAGGGACACTAAGAAAAAAGAAACCATGGAAGAACCATTAGCTTTTAAAACAAACACAGACATGTTCCTGCAAACAGAAACAAAACCAAAAGAACCCCCTTCAAAACTACCAGCTTGGTTAAAGCAATTAGTTTTTACTGAACTGAGATAAAAGTGATTCATTTTTATTAAACTGAGAACTCTGGCAATGGGGAAAAAATAAAAGTTTCTCTGCATGCTATGTTTTGACAAAGTCTCTTTCAAAGATGAAATGAGAGCTAACCTGACAAGGGAGAAGAGAGAGAGGAACCTCCCCCTCCATCTTTTATACACTTCATTACATAAGGGAATGGGATGGAATACTTCCTTCCTTAGCTTTTGACCCCAGTTGCTAGGGAAGGCCTACAAAAAAAACCAAAAACCAACACTACAATATGGTGGGATTATTACATCATTCTATCTGAATGGTCGCTTGCAAAATCCTTAGTTTTATGACATTAAAGTCTTGAAAAGATTTGAAGAAATATACATTGATTGTTTTCAAACACAGAATGCATGTAAATGGAAGAATAAGTATACAAACAGATGCATTCATCTGTGCTTGGGATTATAACTATGTTCTGCAATGACCACCAACAATCACTGTAAACATGGGAGCTTGTATCAAATGAAAAGTGACTAAGTTGTTGACAACTTAGTTGACAACTATAACTTGATTATATTCATTATTGATAGTTACAGTGTAGATAAGCTAAGTATAGCAACTAGCCTAGTGAATACTAAAACTACTTCTTCAGCAAATGTGGCTGCTTAAAGATCATTTTTTGAAAGAATTTAATCACCCACTTCAGTGATCAGCATCTTCTACCGCCACACAATTTGATACATGTGGTATTTCATTAGTTCACATCTTCAACTGCCTTTTAAAAAGTAAAAAACTCAACTCTGAAATGGCTGATTTCTCTAGTTTCCACAGAGAAATCATGAAGATGATGCTTAATCTTTATATTATTTCAAGGGTCACTTAGGACATTCAAAAGCTAATGAAGAATCATGACCGCTAGGTTCTCTTTCCATTCTGAAATAACAATGATATAAATGCAGCTCTGAGAAAAAGAAAATGGGAATATAATTGCATAAGTATAATTTCTCATTATTTTAAGTTAAAGGACGAGGAAGCATTATTCATACTTTTATACATGACTCAGTTCAGGCCTTTTTAAATTCTGAACAGTAGAATGAAAAGCAGCATTTAGCTCCTGATTTTGATCTCATATAACAGATGATAAGCAGGACAGAATAAAGAGGCTATTTTAAAAGAAACTGAAGTACAGTCTACCTTATTAGTGGTGATTTTTCAGGAATGAGATTGGTAACTTCTGTAGTGCGCTGGTGCAGTAATAGTGCATCTTCTGTAGAGAAGCTCGGGTTACTTAGCCAGTCTAATTCTGCAGGTAGAGAAATGTATGAGATCAACACAAATTAGCTTGCTATGCTCTTTTAAGTGGGAGTTTAATCTAGTCAGCACACAGCTAAATTCACAGTAAATATCATCAAGTCATGTGTGATAACTGAGCATACTGGAAAGCAGTCCATGAAATTTCCATTTAATATGTTTAGTACACAGCTCTACACTTAAAAAAAAAATAATGTCCAATATTAATTCTTACAATTTAAAAATTCTAACTTTACTTATTTATATACTGTAAAAATTTATGTTATATATGTGTAA
>VXAU01005789.1:1947054-1966715 GCA_013399695.1 Formicarius rufipectus | reverse complement strand
TATATATATATATACACACTGTTAATACACGTCAGTATTCTTCTTTCTGGACTGGAAAGTTCACCTTTTTTCTTTGTATATTAAAGCTACTCTGAAATAGTCTCATTGTTGAATTTCTTTAATTTTTCTAGTTCCTACACTAATACTACTGCATGACCAGAATTTCATGTAATGAAGGTGTACAATGGGATTAGGGATTATACGGAATTATGATGACTGGTTTCTTTTGTGTTCCTTTTCCCGTACCTTCTGATCGTTCCTGAGCTACAGTGTCTGTCGAGGACCCATTATTGTGTGACAAAAGATAAAAGATAATAGGTAAATATAGATACTCGGATTACCTTCCCTGTAGCCATCACTTTCCAAACTTTACCAAACTGATTTCTTTGGTCATTTTATAATTTATTTCTGAAATACTTCAGCAACCATTCTCAGACTTCTCATTGATTGTCATGAATACTGGTCACCATTTGCTGACTTTGTCAACTCTACATTCGCTGCTATTCGCAGGCTTTTTGTAGATGTTGGTGGTTTCATCCTTGAAATAGCTATAAAACTATTTCTTAATCCTTGTGTCCTAGCTTTAGTTTATTATTAGTCCATAAAATGCTATTCATCAACAGGAGAGAAGAATGTAAGTACAGAGAGAAGAGGACTCAGAACACAGTGGTGACCATGGACACTGATAGTCTGGAAGTTATCAAATGAGGGAGGCATGATTGCCAACTTGGCAAGTTTGGCTTTAAATCTACACTCACATCCTGGTGTGGAGCCAAGTTTTTGTTCAAGTCTGTTACCTATGAAGTTTTGTAGTAGAACAATAGACTCTGGGAAATGCAGTATGCAACATAGAGACATACGTATCAACCTAGAACTGACACAGAGGAAGAAATCAAAAAAAAACACATTACCAATTTGTGGCCCAATTCTGAAGAGGCAATTAAAAAAAGATTACCTTGCCACATGTACTTTTTAACTTTTTTCCAAAGACGAGAAAACCCTTGTAAGTATGCAACATGAACAAGCAGTTGTCTTTCTGTCTGCCTGGCATAATTTCTCCAGGTAGTTTCAGAACTTGTTGATCAATTCCAACCAAATTTAACAGAAGGTTACAGGTTTTTACATTACTGCAAATCAGACGAAAACAAGTAGCAACGCAGAGCAGGATTTTCAGTGGGAGCAAAACTGTGTGCATGCAGTTCATATTGGGAGTCTACCTGCTGGGAAAGCTGAGTCAGAACTCCACTATTCATGAAAATATCTATTATAATCTTATTTGGATAGTTACTGAAGTCTGTCAATGTCTTATTCTGCATACCTCAGCAACCAGAAAACTACCACCTACCTACAGAATAATGGTTATTTCCCTAATCTCTTACAAATAAGACTCACAGCCCTTTCAAAGCTATTGATGCTCTGCAAGATGAACTTAATGGATTTCACAACAAAAGCATTCAGTTTACTTGCTGAATGTCATTATTCACATTGTATTATCTGCTCACAGTGATGGTAGCTACTGGCTTCTCAACAGAGAGAATATAGAAAAGGTGCTTTTTGAGAGTAAAGCAAATGACCAAAGAGAGAGTTTACAAGAATCCTAAGATCCTACCAATTTATGTTGTGCATCCCTGGAAATTAGACCTAATTATGGATAAAGAGAAAGATAAATTAACAAAGGGCGTTATTTTTGTTTCATACATATATTACTGTGACATTAAAAAACCCAACACTACATTTAACACTACCACATAATTTCAAGCAGTATTTCTCATTATCACAAGTGAAATTAAACTTGAGTGACTGTTGCTTTTAGATTATTGCATTTATTTGCACAAGTCGTTCCTATTTATATTAGTAGAAATTGGCTCTGTAGTAAGATCTTCTACATTGACATTTCCTTGAATTACTGAGTGAGCAGGGACCATTCTGATGAAATGCAGTTTTCTGTAATGTATTTAGCCTCAATTCTAACAAGTTTTATTTTCCATCTTTTGTCTTCAAACTCTATAAAATGCATTTTACTAATGTTATATTAATACTTTACAGATCTTTACAGGGGAAAAGTGCTATTATAAAGAAAGTGGTTGCCTCAATGTAGTTGAGCCAAGGCTTTCCTTAGGATTTAGCGCAGAACCTGACGAAAATACCTCTTGATATCTAAAGTTACCTAAAAGACCCAGCATCGTTTCTTCAGTTCTATCCTAACAACAGCAAACCACCAAGACAAAACTACAGTGGCTATATAGAACAGGAGCTCCATGTCAATAAAAAGGAACAAACTAACTAACTAGAGAAACTAACAAGTATCCTACTTTAAAACCCTCTGGTCTGCTTTTTGCATTGTTTCTACCTATTTCACATAGTAAAGTCTGGTATAGTTATTTTTTTTAAGTAATCCATTTTAAGGATTTTTCTTCTTTGATAAGGATTTTCTTTTTTGAAAAGCTTTACAGTGAGTAATGTACTGAAATTCCTAAGTAGATGTGAGTGATTGTTTACAGTAGATTTTGGACTTGAGTTGATAAAAATCATAACATTATATTTAGGGACCAAAAAAAACCCACCCCTCTCATTACATCCATAACATTTTCCTTATTACAGAAAAATTGTAGTGGATATTTATGAGTCTGTCCTTTGTGAAATGGGTGCCACATGAAGCAGTAATTTGGGGCTCCTCCTCAAGGCCCAAAGGGCTCCCACAGGCTGTTTTGATCTTGGCCTCACACATTCACTTTTGTTCCGTTCTGCTCTCCGCACCCAAAATGTACAGCCTATGCTGTCATGCCCCGCAGATCTGTCACATTTTCTGTGGCTTCTTCACACTTACTACTTCTTCTTTAGTAAATCCTGTAGGTAGTGCTTTGATGTTTGAGGAGCTCCTGCTAGGAGTAGGTTCATCTGTCTAGTTTGTTCTCATGTACAAAAATTTACAGAACACATCTTATAGTACAGCACTATAAATGGTGCAATTTAAAGCAGTTCCAGTGGGTACCTTGAATAAAAGCATCAGAAATAAAGGCAAGCATTTGAGTTAGGGCTACACTGCACTCATTTAAGAAAATAAACATGCCTAAAATACTGTAAAATTTTGTAGGGCTGTAGGAGTGTTAGGACACAAAGTGCACTCTGAGCAGGGAGCTAGAGGGACAGTTGGATGTATTCACATGCACCACCTTTGGCTCCTCTAAACAACCCTTATGGGATGGACTAGCAGGCTCCCACCTCTGTGCTCCACCAGCCTTTTCAAACCTCATTGATACACCTAATGCTTCCAGCATCATGTGAGGACACTTGTATCATGATTAGAATGCTTATGCAGCTTAATAAGAAAACATGTGGCTTTAATATAATGCATTTAGCATGTTCCAAGAGTGAGAGAAACTGGGCGAATGTAAAAGGAGGGGGCTGTAGCTGTATCTCCCTGCAGTGAGACGTATGGACCACAACAGGGTTTCCAGTAACACTGGTTCCTGCTCTGATGGTGTGCCAAGTTTCCAGCCTTCCTCTACCTTTTCCCAACCCCTCCTCAGGTTTCTTTCCCTAAGAAATCCTTTTGTCTAGGCCAATGCTACTCAGATGTACTGAGATCTACTTGGTAATTTTACCAAGGGCTAATTTTTTATTGAGACTCACTCAGCAGGCAGAAATGCAAGAACTCTGGTTCCAGCTCACCCAGGTGCAGTGTGTGGCCACCGGGCTGTAACCTCAGCACCATCCCATGGACTTGCCAGGAGAACAGTACAGAAGAAATTATCTCCTGCGGGACCATTGCATGTTTGGGGCTTTAATGGTGCATGAGCAGGTCCTTGCAGCTAATGTATTTCCTCTTTCTACCTTGCTGTCAGAGAGCTGTATGGGCTGGCAGCCCCTGGGGGCCAGGACAGGAGCTCCTAGTCAGGAGCAGGGCATTAGAAGCACCAGGGACAGCCCTAGCCCTGGGATCAGGCACCATCCTGCGGACAAGGATGGGCTGAGACCAGGTTGGGACAGGGGCCTTTGGCTGGGGAGAGCAGGGCTGAAGGGAGCTGGAGGCTGGCTCTTCTCCCTTTCCCTTCAAAGCTGCTGTTTATTTCCCACCCCTTCCCACTTCTGCAGTTGACTTGAGGAGGGAGAGGACTGGCCTCCCCTGAGTCTGGATGTATCTCCACCTGCTCTCCTCCCTGCCTGCCTTCTTTCCCAAATAACCAGATTCATGCAGTTAGCATAAGCCATGACGTGGCTGGGACATTTTGCAGAGGAAAACATGTAGAGCTCTTGATGACCTCAGTCCTTGCAGTTATTTGGGAGAGGCAGCTCTAGAAGATGTCTTCTAAGAAAAAGTGCTTCTTAAATGTCTAATATTATTCTTCCAAACCTCAAATTTCACAGATCAAAATGATACAAAAGTATAGTAACTTTACATGTGTCTTTCAAATGTGCTTTTATTGTATTTTTAAAAGGAAATAATTCGTATTTAGCAACACATTCAAAATACTTTCTCTTTAGTTTTTAATTATATATTGTATTACATGCACGGCAAGTATTCTAGGTAATGATACTGTATAATACTGCTATTACATTTGATGTATCATATTTTACCCTCAAAGTACCTGTTTTGCAGGTTAGTATGTATACGCTTCCTAGAGTATTTTATATAGAGATTTTGAAAATTACATTATAAAAAATGAAATTCTACTGCCTTCTTCTTACAATGTAATAATACCTGAATAAAATCTTGGCAGTTCAAATTATTAATAAAACAGGAATATAAAATCATATTGAAAAGGTGCAAATATATTTCCTTCAACATATAAAATTAAACAGAAAGTAAACATATATAAGCTGATCTTATTCAGAGATGCATTATTGCTAATATTTTTATAAATGCTATCAGGTCATCTTTCTAATGCTTTAATAAATCAGGTCGTTCATTTACTGATCTAAGTTCTATGTGTAAAATCTTCATTTATAGAAAGCTTGCTGGTTATCAAATACTTGCTGGGTAGATCAGTTATTACAGGTATATTTGTGATGGACATATGTAATAAAGATAACTGCTTCAGTTCAGATATATTCTGATGTTACACTACAAAAACCTAAAGGAACTACTGCATATGATTTTTCAAACTGCATGGCAGTGCTGGCCTTGAACTTCAAACTAAAGCCATGGTCAGACAGACCCTGTAGGCATGTATGTAATATGTATACACAGATCCATTACACAAAACAGAAACAGCAACAAAATTCATATGAAAAATCTGTCTCAAAGCCATACTCTAGACAGGCCTATTTGGCGTCTAGGCATAAACCTCAGACTAGTAAAGTATTTTAACTTCTGCTATACATGCATGTATGGATTGGTCAAGATACACCTGTATTTCTATATAGATTAAAAAAAAAAATAGGGTCTTGATGTTGTTCCCAGTACATTTACTGAGAATTTTGCAGTGAACCAAACTATACCCAGAAAAGGAAAGAGGTATTTTGCAGACATACGCATTACTTTTGGCAAATCTCCTTGAGACCTGCACCTCCAAGTCTCCAAGTCATAGCTTTCTTCATTCATTCATTTCACTTCTCCACTCAATACAGATATTTTCCTTGTTTTCACTCTGACCATGGAGGTGGTTACTCATCCTGCTTCTGTACTTGGAATGTGAATTCCAGGCAGTTTTTGTATCTGAGTTAGTTAATTCCAGATCTCTGTCATGTTTAAGCCTCTGATTTATTCAGTATACCTCAATTACTATGTCTGATCTATCAACATTTGTTCTTATAGTATTAAAAAAGCCCTCTAAAACTTTAATTGTTGAAACAGCTTTGTTTATTCTTCCATTTCATTTGGATTTTTCAACCAGGTGCAGATGGAGAGGGGACTGCTCTGTTCTTACTTTAAACACAACTAGCTTTCTCCCCAACATTACTACTTACGTAAAATTAGTCTAAAATAGCATCAGTTTGTGCTCAGAAAAAAAAAAAAAAAAAAAGAAAGAAAACAAAAAAACACTTTGGTTGTCACTTGATCAAGTATCTGGGCTGCAGTGGCATTAGCAGCCCATGTTTTCCACTGTACAGCTGCATTTTTTAATTTCTCTTCAACCTTGTCAGGAAACTCCATCATCCCCATGTTTCAACAACAACTGAGATGTGATGCTTGTAGATTTTCCTTTCTCCAATCTCCACTTCTCCTGCAAAATTACATTAATTCAGCTGCCAAACAAACCACAAACTTTCCTCCAGTTTTCTAGAAAATTTCAATTTGTAAATAATCTCACATAGGTATCCATTATTAGTATTGAAGAGTTTTAATACCAGACAATTTGTATAATGCCTGAGTTGGATGCAATGTCACCTCTCTGACAGAATGCTGACTGCTGTCACTAGACAATTGATATGACAGGCATTGAAGCCAGTTGATAAATACACAGTTAAAAAAAAAATCTTCAGTATAATGACCTGGAATCTTGCTGTCCTCAACTATTACACTGTTCTTTCAGCACATTTAAAATTATTATGCCTATTAAAAAACCCACCTAATATACCTACATTATGGATGGCATCACTAAGTCACAATACTGTATTAATTGGGACTAATCAATTATATATTTATTAAAATTAAATCCTCTATCTTACTAGAAGTGAAAGTTCTTTTACACAGACTGCAATTATTCTGCTGAAGTGCTGTTATTTTCAATCCAAAAAACAGCAATATGCTGCACAACCTTGAAAAGAGGATAGTGCATAGGTAAGTATACTTGGTAAGCTCTATTACAACATCAGAAAATTAATTTTATTTTTATGGTCTTTCTTCAAAGGTATCACTGTACTTCTTCCATGCAATTCTTTATAACCTTACCTGTTACCCAGTGTTCTGCTACACCCATTAAGTTACATAAAAGTAGATGTTTTGGCTCAGAAGGCTGGAAAAAAACAGTTGCATTAAATGCATTAGGAGGAAAAGTAATGAGGATGGCAATTCAAACCTAGTTCTTAGTGCAAGAAAAAGAACAGCCTAAGTCAGAATAATTGGAATGCCCATGCAAGAGTGAAAATTAATAAATAAAAATATGTCTCTATACACTTTTCTATTCCATAGCTTGTTTTATACACATATACGGGAGTGGCACAGTTTGAAGTGTACAAATTTTCAAGAAAACTGAGTATTTATAAAATCTGCTACTCAGTGCATACCACAAACATGAATATGCACAGTTTCATCAAAATGTTTGCAACCATCTTCATTCTCATGTCAGGAGGAGGCTGGACTAGAAGATCTAGTATTTCAGATAAAGGATGAGTTATGAAATACTTTCTAATCATCTGGCTATAAGGAAATTTTTTTGTTAGAGGACTTCTTACCTATTTTTGTGACTTCACTTTTGGACATATCACTGGGATATCACATGGCATTTGTAAAACAAAGGAAAAACAATCTCCACATCAGTCCAGGCAAGTCCTCAACAGCATTCAAAAGATGCATTTTGTGTGGTTCAGATGGGTGAGGAAATCCAATAAATACATGAATTGTGAAAGATTACCTTCTCTTTTTTCATTAATACCCCAGTCTGTCTGGAATTGATACTGTGAGCATCTTTGCAAAACAGCAAGGTGGGAGGTAGCCACAGTGACTTTGATGGATAAGACCCCTCTACTTATCTAATCATTCTTGAGAGGTCAAGCAGTGGAAACCAACGTCCAAAGCCAACAAATAAAAAGAAGTGTCACAGAGCTTGTAATGAGTGACTTCATTTAATTAAGAAGCCAGAAGATTGATTTCTGTAACTAGTATTGTTTGTTTTAAAAATGCTTTATGTTATGATTGAAATTATCAGTAATACTCTTCCTCAAATTCCTCTATGTCAATACATTGTCAATATAGAAGTCAATAAATCAATCATTCTGATGACCCCTCTCTAATAGCACAATCTCAGTTACCTTTTTGAGGTACTGGAGTTGTTGTGGAATTTCTTTTTCACTGCAGATTAAAACACTATAGATCTTTCCTCTTTGATTTATTGTGTTGGTCTCATTTGTTAACAGACTTAGTATAAAAAAGTGGTATTGCCAGCCTAAAGCATTTCTTACTCATTCAGATGGAAAAGGAGTGCAAGTGAAACACCCCATTTCTCATTTACAGATCATATTAACCAACAAAATATAAAACCAGCCTTTTTTTCTATAAGGCCCAATCCAATGTCTAGTGTGATCTGCTGTAGTTTGCCCTCAGCACATTTCTTAGAGGCAGTGCCTTCCCTGCAGTACTCTGACATTGCTCAAGTCTTTAGAAAGCTACTGGTCTATGGTCCAGGTTGATACAGAGCATAACAACTGTTTCCCCTAGAATATTAATTGCTCATTGAAAACAATACTTAGAAAACAAAGCTTAGGCACACAGTGCATATTATTTTATCAGTCTTGCATTGGTGATTTTCCCATTTCCCAAAGAAGCATTTCCAACTTTCAACCACCAATTGAGTTCTTTGCCACTGTCCCTTGTTAGAAGAAATAGGAATTTGCAGAGGAAATCTGAAGACAAAGAGTTCTATTAGACTAAAGGAGAGCAATGGCATTTACCACTCATCTCATTATCTCTTAGCATCTGTTAGCCATCAGAGAGGTTATTGGTGTGGGTTCTGGTTGTATTTCTGAAAATTTCTGAAAAAAAGCCCCAGTTCCAGCTCCACTGAAATTAACATGAGCTTCTCTGCACGCCCATTCAAACAGATGAATTCCTCTCATGTAGCTGATAGATCTTGTTTTCATAAATTATCTTGCTTCTGACTATAGATTTGAAGAAAATTATTTTGATTTGCTGTTTAAGATCTTGTGAGAGGGCAGGTTAAAATACAAAAGGCAAGAAACAGTAACTTTTATCCTACTAAAGGTTAAACATCTCTGAAAACCTATGAGGCTTGATGCCAGAACTTCATAGGAGGAAGGTTGCTCATGATTTAAAAAACTAGACCAGAAAAACAATGAAAAGTAAGACTCGGTGTTTTCTCCTTTCCACTTCAAACAAGTGAAAAGTTTTCCTTTATTTAGGTTAAATCATTGGGAAAATTACCCAATAAAACCTCAGTACTCCAAATATATTATTCCTCTTGATCAAAAGCCAACAGAGAAAGAATTGTGAAAACAGAAAAAAGTATTTCTCTAGTGCTACATGAGGTCATGAGAAGAAATAATTACATGTCAAAAAGGGGTAAGAGTCAGAAAAATGTAAGAATCTATTGAATTGGCATAATTTAGTAACATTTGTCAAAAATGTCTTGTACAAGTGGAAGTGTCATGCAAATATGGACAACCTCTAAAATGCTTTCGTGATGGTTTATTATTGAGTACATTTTGCTTTGATAAACAATTCTTGTTTACTCTTTTCATTATTACCCACATTAGATATGAGTTGGGTTTTGTGTAGTTGAGCTTAGCAAAAACTAGAAATCATACACATACAAAACAATACAGAAAATCCATAGAGAATAGGAAGGCAGATAACACAAAAATACATACCTGACCATATTAACACAATTAATTAATAAGAAATTATTATTAGTGTTCGTCAGTATATCCAGAACAACTTCACTAAGGTAAAGGCAACCATGGTAGACAATCTTGTACTGGAAGAAATAAAACATTGCAGCTGTATTTCCCAAGAATCATAACCACTGATTCATGATATTTAGGACTGTTTAAAGTCCTAAAATCCAAATAAACACTGAAATGGTATTCTACCACCTCTGCTATAAAAAGTGAGTTTTAGAATTAAGTCCTTCTCTTGAGCTAAGTATATTGCTGTTTTAATGAAGAAAGCACACCATATGCTTAAATCAAACATTTCTGGCACCTTCACACTGAAAGGGGAAGCTGCTCTCCACCTCAGACTATTTTACGGCCTTTGGCAGAAGCACACAGTAGCCTCATATGAACTGTGGAATCTCTAAACACTGTCAAGGCAGCCTTCATTTAGGAAGAGCTGCATAAAGCAGGCTCTGCAAGCTTCATCCAAGTTCATTTATAGAACACTGTACCTTGCATGTGTGAGTAGGTATCCCATATTTGCTAGCAAAAAAATCTGCAACACGATACTGGAAAGGAAAAAACCCTCAAATGTTGACATTGTAAAGTGCTTGAACAGCCATAGTCATTAAGGTACTAGGGTACAACTGCTGAAATATGAACCCTGAAGACTTTAAGACCTTGTCTGTAAAGTATCCTATTTTAAAATACTAAGATCAGGGTTTTTCTCTGGCTGCTAGAAGCAATTACTTTTTATTGCTATTCAGTAAATTAGTGTCTGAAAAAGGCAGATTACTAGGACTAGCAGTCACAGACAAGTCCAGAGAGAAAGGCATTCAGATAAATAGGACAGTATGTTTAGTCAGTTGTCAGGAACATAGATAAGATGAGGAGGGGTGCATGGAGAGACCAAAGAGGAAGGGGAGAAAAGCAGTAAGAAAAACTGGCATTAAAAAATGACAATAATGTATATGAATAGCTGTAGCCAAACAGGGTTTCCTGATGATAGACTTTGTTCTTCTCAAGTCAAGTGAAATAGAGCATTTACAGGTGATTTCTGTTGTTCAGGGATCTCCTTCTCTGGGGTTGCCAGCTGTGTTTTGATAGCCAGATTGTGTGGGAGATTTCTGCAGCAGCAGATTCTGACATCTTTTTTCCTTGTCGAGAAAAGAGCTTGACAGTCATCAGCTTTGTTGCTTGTCAAAAGGGAATCTGTTTGCTCCTTGGCAAAGTGCCTGTTCTCTATTTATTCCCTTTGTTTGGATTTTTCCCTTTCAGTTATGTTTTCTGCACACAAAGATTCTCACCCTCTCAAGGCAATCCATGTTTACACCTACCCCTAGATGAAATTTCTGAAGCCTGATGACCATCAGTCTCCCTCCACCCATACGTTCCCCTTCCCCTCAAGTGGGGTGAAGCAAGAGAGGCAGATGTGAGGACACGCAGGCACCTCTCTGCAATCTGTTGTCCTGTCACACCAGACCTGTGGGGCAGAGGACCCCCATGGCCACTTTATTTGTAGCATTTTCTTCACTGAAGCCGATGAAAAAGACGACTGGCAAACCCAAAGCTCCGTTGTTTCTCCTTCCCAACAAGGCATAAAGGGCACAGGGGTACACAGCTCAGTCAAGAAATCTAGTGTTTCAGAGACTAAAAACCGACTACCCTGCATCCAGCATAGGTGTCAGCTGAGGCCCATCACTGGACAAACGTCTCTTGCAAAACTGTACCTGGCTTGGAAACAATACGTGCACCTTCACAGAGAGCCAGAGATGATAAATTCTGTCCAACCAAAGTTGCCTCTGTGAAGAAACAGCTGAAGAAGCTTTTCCTCACCACGTTCCCAGAACCAGGAGTGACAGACAGCGTGCTGCAGTCACACCTCACAGCTTCCCCTCGGGAGCAGCTCAAACCTAGCTGGGCTTCAGGCCAGCTGCAGCCGCCGTCGCACGGAGACAGCTGAAATGATCCCCGGCAGGCGGCATTATGGGAGGCCTTTTAGGTCAGGTGAACACGATACACATGCAGAGATCCAGTTTGGATATCTGACCCAACAAACTCTCCTACAGGGAACTAGGGAGATAGCACTGAAACATCAGCAGCAAGAATCCCAGCCAGTTTCTGGAGGAAACTATGGGAGCAGAATGAAAAGACCAAAATGTCATAGGTGACAACACCAGTGAGGCATTTACACTATAAAGTATTACTTGCAAAAGAAAACAGGAAACATTACAATTAGGAGTAGGATGTTGAGAAGCATTCCATCTTTGGCTCAGCTCCAGCACGACTGAGCTGGATGATACAGAGGATCCGGCTAAAGTTACAAGGCGACTCTGTCTTGGTTGTCTGTTACAGTGCTAACACTGCTTACAAGAACAGTCGTTTCCTACAAACTACGATAAAACAATCACCTCTCAGTGTGAAAGCACATTTTAGTGCTAGATAGTAGCTTTGTAGCTGTATTATTTGTATTGCATCATTAATATGTTTACCATTTTGGACTGTTTTAAAAGAACATAGTTTACTATAGAAAAACATACCAACTTACAAGTGAGCTCAAGTATTTTTAATCTACTGTAATCACGTTGCCTTTAATGGATCATCAAAAATTCACAGCTATTTTCATTCTTTGCAAATACTCAAGAGGAGGTGCCCAACTCGCTTAAATTAGCTTCAGTGCTTGAAGTTCTGTGCTTTGCCTGCCCCATCTAAGCAATACCAATGAAGCAAAACAGCCTGTTGGCCTGTTGCTACATTGCAATCTTGTGTAACATGATATTCTTTAGAAGTGCCAATTCTTTTTGGCCCAAAGTGTTACCTAGATTTCCACATCTTTAAGGTTTTTTCCATTAGGAAAAGAAAATGATTAAATTTTATATGATCCCTGGGGTTTTGTTTGTTTGTTTGTTTTAGGAATAATGGGCATTACAACCTGATTTATGGAGTACAAAGAAACTCACATGAATAGAAGCAATTTATTTACCTGTAGTTCCCAGACTGCCTGTAGGCAGCTGTATTATGAAAATCTTTCTTCCAGCCTTTCTGGTGCCACACAGACAGAATAAGAGCAGCTTTCTGATCACTTCCTCAGTTCTGAAATTACTTCTAAATCCTCAGAAAATCAGCTGAACTTTTTGACCCTCCCATTTTCTGTACCTGCAGGTGACTCACTATGAGTACAACATTTTCTACTGCCCATTACCTGAGGCAAAGTAATTTGTAATTGTTTCTTGTGGTCTCTGAATGGAAAGTGGCTCTCCTGGCCACCACTTTGAACAAAATGGTTGACCTGTCTGAAGCCCAACACAAAACTCTTCAGACTTCATTTTTTCATATTGTCAAACAGATCCCTCTAGAATTGCATGGAATCTCATAGCTTAGCCAGATATCACAGGCAATCCCATGTGGCCATCCACTGAAGCCAAGAGAATTATTGCAGGGATAGATTTGGCAGTACAGCATTTTGAACTGAGTTCCCTTAAGCAAGAAATCAGCACAAATGTACAAATCCAACTGTGTTTAAAGGTTCTGTTTTGCAGCCATCTGTGCAGGCTTTTCTTGTGAAACAGGAGTAAAACAAATGCTGGACTAAATGATGCTGATATATGCATTAAGGTAAAAAAATACACATAATTAAAAAAGCTGGTTTGCTTTATTAGAAAATGCAGAAAACATTATATATGAGTAAAACACTAAGCATCCACCATAAGACATGTTGACACTGCAAATTAACACCAGAATCCAAATATGGTATCTTAAGCTAACAGATACAGCCAGCTGAAAGCAGTCTGCTGTGTGTTGATTTCTCAGACAAAACATGAGAGCTGAAATACTTCCTCATTTGTAATAGTACATAAAATCTTGCACCATTTTTGTAGAATAAATAATGTACTTGACAACTGTTTGCCAAATCAATGAGTAATTGCATGATGAAAAATATTGCTACAGAAACCCACTGAGGTAAAGAACTGAGTAAATTCTAAAAATGTACGTGAATAACGAACTACCTGGAGCTGCAGTTGTGCACAATAATTTTGGAAGTTTTTTTACATGTCATGCTTCAAACTTCAGAAAATGTCTTACTGTTACAGCTTAGAATATAATTTTTCATGGGGACAGGCTGTTTCCTCTTACCAGTAGCAAGTAGTTCCCTAAAGGACCTGATCTTGTCATACCTGTAGAAAGATACTGACCCAGTCTGATCCAGAGTTTGATGCAGAATAGTATTTTCTGCATAGCAACCCCTGAGCTTCCTGTGATCAACCTGCTGTTTGTGAGTTGAAGAAAGCAGAACAGATGCCAATTTCAGGGGGGTTTTTTTTGCCATTTTACTTTATCAGTAACAACCATTTTAAGGATTAGGCACATAAATAATGACGTCACTATATAAATTTTTTCTCAATTATGTTTTAATCTCTGCAGTCAGATTTTTTTTAAATGCATCCTTTCACAAAAACTTGATCCACATTCTGCTTTCACTTGTATTTGGAGCCAGCTTTTGACCAATTTGAGCAAGTGAACACAGTGAGGGTTTAAGCACTAAAGCGGTCTCTAATTCAGACAAGATCAATAATCCTGTTAATCCGCAACATTATTTTTGCCTTTTTAACACTCTTTAAATTGCAAAGAAGGACACAAGTGGAATATACATGAGCTGTGGAGTAATTGCCACTACAAAAGTAGTTCCAAGCAGTCACTAACAATTCACAAAAAAAGTCTCCCTGCATCTCCAGTATGCTCTGGCATAGAGCAGTTTGCAACCTGGAAACTTCTCTACCTCAGGCATTGTGTGTGATCAGCAGCTAACACCTGCCAGCTGATGGGCTTGTCCACATTACCAGCTCTTGCCTTTCCACCACCACTGCCCTCACTGTTGAAGTCTAGCCATCTTCTCCAAGACTACAAGAGCAGGACAAGTTAGGAAATGTGACATGAATGGACTGTCTGCAGACAAGGGAATGAAGCTGGCTTCTTTTCATGAAGATGGAGGAAGCAAGTTAAACTCTGAGGTTTCAGTATGCATGGACAGAGATACAGGAGCAGCATAAGAGGGTAGGTGTGGAAGCATGTATTTTCCTGCACATACATTCAGATCAGCCTGTAAACAGAAGTTTGATGCTACCAGTTGCACTACAGACTTGCCTCAATCCAATGGAGTATTCCTGGGAGCCCCTGCTCTGCATCAGTCTGTTTTGTTGTCATGGAATCTATGATAGGATGGATAACAAACAAGTTAAATTTTACATGCAGGACATTAATCTCATGCTGTGACTGATCAAACAACCACCACAATGGAAGAAGGCTCAGAGTCACAACCTCCTGCCATAAAACCCTCAAACAATTAGAGCAACAGGGTAGTAGAGAAAAAACTCACTATACAACAGTCCAGTATGGCTTTTTAAGAAACCAGAAAGGATCCTGATACAACAGCAAGAGAAACCAGAGTTTGCATTTACTTGGGGTGGAAGACAATATACCTTTTATTGCCCACCCAAGGTTTTAGCCATGGCCCCACCTTTGCCTGTGCCATGTTAACTAAACAGCTAGAATCAATCATCCTCCCAAAGTAACAATTTTACAGTGTACAGATCATACTGTAACTGGAGGACATGATGAGAAAATGGTTCACTAAAGCATGAATACTATTGACCAGCATTTCTGAGAATTAAATATTAGTGTTCTGGACTTTAAACAGCTGGGACCAAGCCCCAGAATGACTGCAACCTGGCTACCAACAGCTTTACATACTTCCATGTAAAACTGGCAAGGTACCCAGCACCTTCAGCAACACACTAATGTATTGCTGTGGTCCCCATTACTAATCTCCAAAACCATACCAAGAGAAGCCAGCTGTGCTTTATCTTGTAATCTATTTCAGTTAACTAGTATATATCAGGTATATATCAGGTTAATCAAATTTGGTAGCCATTGAAAATAGTCAATGACAAACCTCAGAACCAATGTTCCCTGACTTAGAGGCAAATTCAATGGAAGATGGCTTACAACTATTTAATATAATGCAACTACAAGAATTAATAATCCAATTGTTAGTTACAAATTTGTCAGATGAGTGCCACTCATATAAAAACGTACCCTTGTGCCAATTTGCTGTCATTCCTAAGTCTTTTAAAAAATATGTGGATACCTATAGTAGGAGATTGCTTGCATTGTAATACACAAGGCATCAATGAACTTAATAAACACTACACTTTCTGGCTACTACACTGAGGATACACCTGTCTGACCATGCCTAGAGCTCCAGAATTATGCAGTATGAAATGCTCCTCTGGTATCTCCATCTGGCAGCATGTCTACAGTGTGACACGTGTAGGTCAACAATGCCAAACATGTGTCTGTACCCACCTTTAAAACTATCCGCTTTGAACATCATGTAAATTCTGGACCTGGAAACATTTGCCACTGTCATCTGACATATATTTTTGACCAAATGACCAAACACAGCTTAACTTCTTGTTGACTGAAAAACAGGTATCTTATTTGTATATTTGTATATTTGTACTGTTTAAGACAGAGTAATGTGTGGTGTAATTTGAGACAGAAGATGACTTTCTCAAACAAATGCCAAGATTACCCAACATCCGTCTGAAACTGGACAATCTTTAGATGAAAGACAAAAATTGGTGTATGACAATACTGAAGTGATTCAAGGAATGACAACCAATTAGGCAAAGATTTTTATTGTGGTGGTAAGTAGTACTTCACATTAACAAATTTGGTCAACCGTAATCTAAGTGGCAGTTTGTGTTCAGCTTCTTTTCCCAGAAGGAGTATCAGGGTAGATGTGACTATTTGCAAATGACACTAAATGGAGAAAGTATGATACAGAGTATTTTCTAGCACAGGTTCAACTCAGTAAAATCAGACATCCTTCTAGTTGTTTAGATTCCAGGTGCTACTAGATCTTCCAGCAGCTGGTAAAACTCTGCAAAACTTCACTGAATGCCGGACAATTTGCTTAAGTGTTCCACTACAATATCTGAGGGTACCACAACCATTTAGATTAACTACTTTCCTAACTCACCTCAAACTTTTCAAAAGCAAAGTAATAAGGTCTTCCTGAGGAATCCTTTTTACCTAAAAATAAATTTGCACCAGTTAAACAGAAAATAATGTATAATAATACTTGAAGTACTAATTATAACATTCTTGTGTTCTTGTGCATTTGTTCTTGACTGACCCAAAAGTCACTTATCAAGTTTATCTGACATCAGCTTTTATAAAAATAGAAACTAAAAACAAACAAAAGAGCATCATTTTAGCAACTTTAATGTCTTTGCCAAACTTTAATCAGTTGGGCTGAAAATTTCCATGAACTTGGTTCAAAATTGTTCATAATCATACTCTAATAATAACAGCTACAGAAAAGCCCATAGAGGAATTGATAATTTTGTCTTTAGAATAGGGCTTGACTATCTTGCAGCAAATAGAGCACAGTCACACTCCAAACAAAGAGGCTAAAGCAAAATTCTAAACAGCTCTTCACTAAATAGCACCATCTAACCTGAATACTGAATCAGACAAATCAGACAGCGTTCTCTCCAAAAAACTGTACAATGATGTTGTTCAAGGCTGTCATATAAACAACCAACTTCAATTTCCCTAGCTTTTGTATGCTTGAACTTACAGTGCAATGCCTTTATTTGACTGTGTGATTATGTGTGTACACCCACACAGAAATGCAGCAAATATGCAAATCAATAGAAACAATGCATCCAAATGGTGCAATTTTAGAAGAAATCACACATTACCTGTAAAGGAAAAATTCAAACTATTCACTTAATTTGAACATACAGTTCCACATTCTGTTATTTGGCAGTACCATTCAGGCTCCATAAGATGGCAGACCTGCATACATTTACCAGATGTTGGTATACTGACATTGCTGTAAACATACTGCTTTTAAAATGGTTGCTTTAAATGGATGAGGCATATTTTCAGTCAGAATGTCTGGAATGTGATATACTTAGAACTGTAACGAACTCTGCTTACTACTGCCTTTGACATACTCCCTGATAGCTCTGGACACGACCTACAACGAGCACCTACAAAAAACCCCAAAATGTAGCATCATCACTCAGAATTGATTGATTGGGAAGTACCATAACTTAATCAATATAACTCTTTCTCATAACCATGTAATTGCTATTTATTTCCATTGATTCCTTCTAGGACTTTGGGTCAAATTAAGCTAACTCTTAGAACATAATTGCTGCCCTGAACACACCAAAACTGTTGAGGTCATCTTTTTAACAGTCTGCTTTCAGGAGACTATTTGGTGCAACAGTGATTTTCCTGTTAACTCTGAAATTGGTATATTTATTTTGAATGATGATGTAATTTCTGAAAGCTTTTTTCAGGTTCTCTGATATTAATGTAATTCTGTTATTTGTACAGTCATTATACTAAATAAATAAAACAAAGTTGTTTTATGAGTTGTACAAGGTTATTCTGGAGAATTCTGGAAAATACTCCAGAATGAGGTGATGCCTTTACCAGTGCTTTATATGGATTTCCATTTGTTAAAATCCCAAGCTGGTTTAGATCTAAGGCTTTCAAATGTGAATTTTTTTTAAAACATTATCAGACTTTAAATGACCAGGTAAAAAACCAAATGAGCTTGCAATCTCACTTTTATGTTTCACTTCAGCAAACTTGCACTCATAAACGTTGTAATTACAGAAGCATGTAATTTTCCCATAAAGGTTACATTGCACTTGTTCCACTTGGCCAGGATTACAAAGAAAAGTCGCTAGATTGCTTTTAATATTTTGAAAGAGGTATTTGGAAAAAAAAAGTGTTCATGCCAGTAGGAAAGCAGTTGAACTCAGTAAGGCTGTGAAAAGGCAGACATGATAATTTTAAAATAAAAACTGTTCTACTTTCTAGTAAGCAAATGGGATAAAGAAAACAAATTAACGAGGATTTTAACTCAAAATCCCTCCACTAGCACATCAGGAATGTAATCCTGAAAACTGCAGTTAGGAAAAAGACTTTCACTAGAGTCAAGAAATTGGACAGTTATGTTCATACGCAAATTTGCAACTTTTTTATATGCGAACATGCTCTTTAATAACTGCTTAGCAATGAAACCTTATTTAAAACACAGCTCCCTGACACATTCACAGGCTTCTTGCTGACTCACTTTTCAAGAATGGGATCTTGAAAAAAGAGCAGTGGAAACACTCTAGTAGCAGAAATACTGAAGAATTTAGATAATGAGTGTCTATAACCTATTTCTACCTTTAGATGGCCACTGTATCAAACTTCACAGATGTGCCAGGAAGTTCTTGCTGGTTTGAAAACCCCACTGTTTTTAAAGCAGTCCTATACGCTTCTTGCTGATGCACAAATGGCTTTGTTATTTGTTTGCCTCTGGTTTACCTACGCTTATTTCAATTACAGACATCTAAAGAAACCCATACAAGGGGTTAGGGCATCCCTGTAGCTCCTTAGGGAACCGGGCTGAAGCGGTTCTGGCCAGGCCCCAGGGGGCCAAAAATCCCAGATGGATGCAGGCCAACCTCGCGTGCCTCGGCCCAGCTTGGCGGTCCGAGGCTAATTCCGCAGCAGCATCTCTTTGTGCTGAAAGGTTTCGCAAAGTGTGTCCGCGCTCGGCCATCGCTGCTTTCCCCTCCTCGCCCGGCTGTCACCCGGAGCGCCGCTCCGAGACACGCAGCTCACACCGGCGGCGCCAGGCACAGCAGGGCACCTTTGTACTGCCAGGTGCTGCACCTCTGGCACCCCGTGTTGTGGAAAAGGAACGAGAAAAGCGGCTTTGTCTCTCTGCTGTTTATTCATACGGAAACCCAGCTCTGAAATGGTCCCTGACTGAGGAACAGCTTCTTCCTGCCAGCTCTGGCCTACGAGGCGGGAAATGCGGCGCTGGTNCGGCCATGTCCGGCGGGGCCGCGGCCAACCCCGGGCCGCGCCGGGGCACGCGCGCCCCGCAGCCCCGCTTGACGCATTGCAGGGACGGCGCGGCCAATCAGCGGGCGCGGCTCTTCCCGGACAGCCATTGCGGAGCCCCGCTGGCCAATCAGGAGCCCCTCCACAAAGCGCGGCCTCCACAGCCCCAGCACCGCTTCCGTCGGGCGGCCGGCTCCAGCGAGCCGTAACCTTCCGCGAAAGGATATAGGTCCCGCCGC
>VXAU01005789.1:1901191-1936292 GCA_013399695.1 Formicarius rufipectus | reverse complement strand
CAGTCACCCCGCGCATTCCGCGCCGGGAGGAGGGAAGGAGGCCCCGCTCCGGCGGAGGGATACAGCGCCGCGTATATAGCGGGGCGGCGCAGGCTCACAGCCCCAGCACTCTGCGAGCCGCGCCGGCAGGAGGNGCCGCCGGGCCCGCCATGGTAGGGGGCTCGATTGATCGCTTCGCTGGGCGCGGCGCGGGGTGTCTGGGCTGGCGCACAGGGGACTCGCTGCGGAGCCGAGAACGGTCGGGTCGGGGGAGCCGGGCTGTTCCCAGGGAAGAGCGGCAGGTGGGGGGAAGCCCTATGGGGGCCCCTCCGCCCGCGTCCCCGCGGGGCGAGCGGGCTGGTGGTTGCGGTCGCGCCCCTCCGCGCCGCGTTTCGCGGGATCTCCGCGGAACTGCGGCCCTTCCTCTTCCGCCGCTTCCTTCCCTTTTCCTCGGGCCTGCCGTGTGGGCGCTCCGGCCCCGCGCCCTACCGCCCCGCCTCGCCTTCCCTCCCCTGCGGAAAGGGCCGGGCGCGTCTCCCCGGGGCCGCAGCCCCAGCGCCGGTCAAGGCGCGTTGCGGGGCGGGGCGCGGGTCTGCGGGCGAGGATCCCGCTCGGCTCCGGCACCAGCTGCACTGCGCAGGGAGCGGGGGGGCGGCCGGGGGAGGGCACCGCGCTGCAGCTACTGCGCCCCCCCATCCCCCAAAAAAAACGCAACGGCGGCGGCGAAGCCCATCGCTGTCTGCATTACATCATGTCTCCTCCTCTTCCTCCCGGCCCCCGCGCACCCCCCGGCCGCCGGGGACTGGGGCGCAGTGCGCGTTGCTCGGCTGGAAGCGGCCCAGAGCCTGCATGGGGGGCTCGGAGGAGGGGGTGTAGGCTCCCCTCTGCCCAGGGGCTGCGGGGGAAGAGCCGCTGCCTCCGCCGCCCAGGGGAGGGAAGGGGATGGGGAGGGAAGGCTGGCTGTGGAACCCGGGCGCCCTCGCGGCTGAAGGATGAGGACGTGGTGCGGCCGCGGGCTGGGGAGCGAGGGAGGGAGGGGAAACGGGGACGCACTGCAGCAGTGGGTGGCTGCCGGCCGAGAAGAGCGCCTGTTGCGCCGGCGGGCTGCGAGTCTCTCGCCCCGCCGGAACGCGTCGCATCCTCCGCCAGGCGCTGCGTGGCCAGCCCGCGCTCTTCGCAGGAGAGAGCCACAGGGAGAGCTGAAGCTTTCCCCGCCGCTTCTCACTTTCTACGAGAGCGGCGGAGCAGTTGGTAGGCTGATCTCTAATCACTTTTTGGCAACCTGGGTGTTTCTCGGCTCTGTGTCTCCATCTCCCCTTCCCGTAGGAGAAGGCTGACATCACCAGGACAGGATTTGATGACTTGGCTGGGTGGGGTGACGGCTCCAGCCCTGGGTATCTTTGTCCTGTAACTGGGGCAGGCGGGCAGTGGCTGTGCCTGTTGCTCGGGAAGGTGGTGTAAGGTCGGATTGTGTGCATCGGTCATCGCCGGGTGTGCGAAGGTTTTGCGTTTTTTCGTTTGGTTTTATATTTCTTTGGTTTTGAATTTGAAACGCGATTTGTTAGAAACATTCGGTGAGCTCCGACTAGTGGGGCAGTGAGCTGGTGGTGCTGTGGGCTGGAGGTTTTTCGCCGAGGTGTGGCTCTGTTTCCTGTTCTGCAGGGCACTGAGTCTGTTATGTAAATTCCTTAGATAATCTTTAAGTAAAACCTCGCATTTTCTGGAAAACCGCAAAGAGTGCAGGAAGTCGAGCTGGATTTTGAAAACAAGCCTTTTGCTGTTATTAAAGAAGATTTATTAAATTTGAACTCTGTCTTTAACTGTTTCTACCCTTTCCTCCCTCCCCCAACTCACTGCGCATATGGGAAATCCTTTAATCATTACATACAGACATTAAAACCCTACCCCCACAACACCTAATTACAGGTGAAATCTATGTATTTTCTATAACATATAGAGCAGATTTTCAACCCTGCTCTGTTACCCCATGCATGAGTTTAACAGAGTGTATACCTGATTGGTTCTCTGCTGTATTTGTTGCTCCTTACTGCAGTTAAGTGCTTTTAATACTCAATAATATTTTAAGACAAAACGGGTTACAAGATACCTGATTTCTGACCTACAAAATTTTCTGTTCTGTTAGTAAAAGAGATCCAGTAAAACTAATTTAAAAGGAAGTTAGTGCATCTCCAGTTAGTGTATTCTCCAGTACCTGTGATTAGGCACGTTAAATAAATTTTTTTTTTCGTTTTTAGTTACTAGGAAAAAGCCTGTTTTTCTGTTAGTCCGTAAAGAACTAGTTGGCTCCTTTGAGTCCAGAGAGTGGAGGTTGTTGTGATGCACTATTCATAGAAAAGGGAGAGACTTCTGGAAGGATGCAACTAGCACAGTTAAGCTGTGGAAAGCCCATTTAATTGTCCACTGAGCTGTATACTTTTGGGTGCCTCAGTGGCCTCTTGATATACAGAAGGTCATAAGCAGGTATTTTAAATCTTGCCAGTTAAAATTACGTATAAAACAACTGGCATATCAGAATGAGGCACCTTAAACTGATTCGTTGTGTGGAAAAAATATGGTGTGTGAAAACTAATTTTCTTTGTCAGAGATGACAAAAATCTCCGTAATACCGAGTTGTCATTTCTCCTAATATCCCTTCCTGTGGAGCTCTCGGAGCGCTGGCGGCTGCTGCGGTAGTGTGGGCTGGGCTGGAGCGGTAGGCAGCACGGCGTGTCGCCCACGCGTGTGCAGTGCCCCCACGCAGTGCTGGGGCACTACCGCTGGGACTGACATGTGATGCACAACCCCAAACGCATGTCATTAAGGATTTCTTGCCTCTGTGACCAATTGTAAGGAACCTGCCCTGTGTCCTTTACTGGACCAAAGCGGATTCACCAAGATGCAGGTGGCACGTCTGCTTACAGGTTTAGCTTATGTGCATCTGGAAACAGCTGCATGGTCTAGGTGAGTGGAGTCTCCTTGCAGAGGCAGAATTCCAGTTTGAAAGTGGCTTGTGAAAGTAGTGATAAATCACTACTGAAATTGAAAGAAATTGCCTCATGGCTTGACATACCTAGAGGTGAACAGTATTCTAAAATGTTCTATTCTTCATGTAGGCTGATCAACTGACTGAAGAACAGATATTATCTCAAACATAATGGAAAAAAAACATCTTTGAGAATTTTAAATCTGTACTAACACTGTTCTGAAAGATGCTCACTTGAAACCAAACTAAAAAAAAGCAAACAAAAAGTGTTCTGGAAGATTACTGGTTTATTGCCTCTTAATTTAGACTGCTCGTCCCTTGGACTGCAGATAATGATTATTTTTTTAGGCTTTCAGACTTGAGCCAAGTACTTCTAGATTTCTTGCAAACGGAAAGAATTGATAGATTCAAATGCACTACTTAGAGTCAAAGGAGACCTAGGTACTCTTATTAAAGTGAAGATAAACTAGTAGTGAAATGGCAACAAATAAACCTCAGATAGCTTTATTATGCATTATGATAAGCCAGTGCCTTTTATTTAAAACTTTTAATAGACTGCCTGTAATTTAGACTGGTTAGGAGAAGGAGCATTATTTGAGCTCTTGAAGACCAGTCACCCACTTGTGGCTGACACTGGTTCATATTGTCTGCTGCCTTAAAAATAGGTGCGAAATGAGAACACTTTTTGTTCCTGTAAGTCTTTTAATGGTAAAGGGAACCCAGTGGGTCCTTTCGTTTACTCCAAACAGCTGCTGTTTGTGGAGCAACTGTACCTCAGGCAAGATGCAGATGCATGGAAATGCATTACAAAGTTGTAATGCAGATAATGGCCACATGAAATAAGTTTGAATATGCTGAGCAAATTGTGTTGGTACGGTAAGTAATTTTTTTATTGGTATTGGAGTGTGTTCATTCTCTCAACACATGGATGGACAGTTAAGATAAAATGAGAAAATATTTCTTGGAATTTTACCAGACATATTCAGTGGAGTGCATTTTTAGTATGCAGTTTTTCTCATGTTCATGATGTTACTAAACACTGGGACTGTTTCTGCCTCTAGAATTCAAGGAAGCCTTTTCCCTATTTGACAAAGATGGTGATGGTACTATCACAACAAAAGAACTGGGAACTGTCATGAGGTCACTGGGTCAAAATCCAACAGAAGCAGAATTGCAGGATATGATCAACGAGGTAGATGCTGATGGTAAGTGTTGGCAAGGTGCTGTGATCTTCTTAAGTATGTATGACCTCCACACCTGGCTTAGACTACATAGGGAAGACTCTGTCATTGATCTCTTACAGCAGTTTTAAAATGCTTGATTGACTCTAAACTCAGAAGGTAGTCAACGATGCTAGCAGTGTTTGTTAGTCTCTAAAAAGGGAGAATGGGCAGAGACCAAGCTGTGCTGTTTGTCATTAATATTTTATGGGTCACAGGCTTCCTGTTGCTATCTGGCTTGCTCTGACCTGATGTTAACCTGCTTCCATCCACCTTTTCTGTATGTGTTTTGTCAGCCCATGTTGGTCTTGATAGCTTTAACAATATTTGTGGTTTTGTCTAAGGCAAAAAATGTGGTAGGAGGGAGTAGTGTTTTCAATTCTTGGAAGTTTAGTACAAGAGGAAGAGACTATATCGTTTATGTAATGTATTAGACCAGTAATAGATGAGGAGGATGTGGGGGGGGACGGACGGACGGACCCCTTCCCTTATCAAGACTAGCTGAATTACTTAAATGCAGACCAGAAAGGGTAACTATGTGTTTTGTTTCTAAAACTCCACATGGGCTAACAGTTACAAAAAGGAAAAATACTTTCCCTTGGTCAGTGATGTCAAGCCTTTGGCCTTGTGTTGGTTGTGATAGTTATTTTTCTCTAACATCTCTGTAAAATGAGAGTGAAAGTGTATTGGCAAGAGTATAAATTACCTGAGTATCAGGATGCATTAATTAGACTACTTTCTTAAAAGTGCAGATTGACCTTAGTTGCTTAGTCTTTGCAGAAACTGAAAGACTTCAGGGTGTATAGTTTGTGTGTAGTGGCTTCTCTAGTCTGCAGAGCACAGGGCTGTTGTGGTAGATTTAAAACAAAAGGGGCTGGAGGACTTCAATATTATGCCTCTCTGTTTAAATTTGGTTTACGGCAGAATGCTTTGCTGTTATTCTGCCTGCTCATTGAGGATTTTTCAAAGCTGAGTATGAGATGTATTCCTGTGTAACTGGTACATAAAACTGGCCATGGTGATAAACAGCTCTGTATGTCTTGGGCTGGAATAGCTAGGATGCAAGGGTTTTCTTAAACTGCATTGATTAAGCTTGCTGTCTTTACACAATGAATTTGTATGCTGGCTTCAAGCAATGGGAAGATCTTAGTTGCACAGTGAACTATTTAATGTGCCTTTTTGGCATATAGAGATTAATTCTGACTATATATATAGATCTAATTTCTTCCATACTGCTTTTCTTGAAGCTTTGACCAGCTTGAAATTTATATTGTTACTTTGAATGAAAAGTGTAGGGATGAGGCCTGGGTGTTAAACAGGGATTTTCAGTTTTGCAGTGAAATAACCTATACAAACACCTTCAACTAAGCTTATTGGTAATAACAATGGCAGCTTTTCTCTCTCAGCTGGAATTTGCAGATGCTTGTTGCCCCTTAAAATGGTGCTTTGTTTTTGTGGTTTATGTCTTGGGTTGATAAGGTAGTTGATTTTTAGAAAGAAACAAGTACTTAGGAGCAGTTCAGTGAAGTGTAATTCTCCCTAATTTTAGTTAACCTGGATTTGTAATGCTAACTTTATAATACATTTCCTTCTGGAATATCCCTACAGCAGTTGAGAGATCTAAAGAAACTGAATGGTTGTGGTGTTTTATTTGTGTGTTTTTTCTGTGGAAGTGATTTGGTAAATACAAGTCTTTAAGACTAGAGCATCATTGGACTGAGACTTTACTTGCAGCTTAAGTGGCAAGTAGTATGGCTTGACCTGGAGAGAAGACAACAGTTGATTTTACTGTGCTGAAACAGTGGCTACTGCACACTGCAGTACCAAAAAAGGTACTGGTAGCAATCTAGAGAGAAGAAGCAGTTCTTCTGTAAGAGTAGTTAACAGAGAATCTCTTAATTGTGTCCCTGGATAAGTAAAATGCTGCATTCTTTTTCTTTTTCCTTTAAATAAAGCATAGAAGTTTAATTTTTGGAAGTTTCTTTTTATTAAGGCAATGGCACTATCGACTTCCCTGAATTTTTAACCATGATGGCCAGAAAAATGAAGGACACAGACAGCGAGGAAGAAATCCGTGAGGCATTCCGAGTCTTTGACAAGGTATAAATAAAAGTACAACTGTTCTTTAGAAGCAATAATGATGTCTGTATTTTCCTCAGTGTTTTCTCTCTTCTTGTGTAGAAGGAGATGATGTCCTCTAGTTAGTAAAAGCAGAAGAATTGGAAATAGAGCAGGGACTGTTCTGAAAATAGAACCAGGACCATTGCAGGCTCGTTCTACCTGCTTTACACAGCAGGTTGAAGCTTAGGTCTCATCCATGAGGAAAACGTTCTGGCTTTTCCTTAGGAACATAGCTTAGCAGAACTTCATGCTTGGGAGGGTGTTTTTTTGAGGGGTGTGGGTGGAGGTACAGGGAATTTTTCTGTACCTTTTGGCTTTGGGGGAATGGGGGACCACTTGCACGGATGCACAAGGTTTTATACTACTTTATGGAAGCTTTTGAAGTCAAGATGATGTCATCAGTATTTAGAGGGACATGAAGTGTTGCATGTTCTGTTCACAACATGTGGACTTTGAGTTTGCTTTCATGTAAGCTTAGAGGTTGGCTTCCTCCACTTTGTTTAAGGATACCCAGCAATATGTCAGTTTTCTAGAACAAGGGTTCCCCTCTTTGCATTGTTTGGATATGACAGATGTTAGAATTGTGTTGAGTAGTGGCTGGTGCAGCTGTGAAGCCGATGCACATACATATATGGAAGAAGGCCTTACTACCACTTTTTATAGAAAAATGTGTCAATCTCTAGTATTTTGCTGAAAATGTGCTAAAGTTGTTTGGTTAGTGCTTCATCCACCCTGTGGGATTCTTTCTGCAGACTAAGTTAGTGTTTAAAGCCACTGAGGTAGGTTATCTACTGGTGATGGCCATGTCCTGCTCTAAGATAGTATATTCTTCCAGTATAAGGAATTGCTGAAGTGCCTGAGAATGAGTTTTAAGTTTGAATATTGCTAAAGGGGACACTAGCTTACAAGTGTCTTCCCCCTCCCCAAGACTTTGTGCAACTCCTTATGAGAGGAATTTAAATGTTCGCTTTGATTTTGTTCTATATTGTTTAATCCAAGAAGCCTGACACAGCCACATGCAGTTTGATTATAGAGGTAATGTTAACACAGAAAAGAAAGCTGAATTTATTCTTGGTGGGGAAATGGGTCTCTTTTTATTTGGTCTCTGCTGCCAAAGCAAGGCCAAAAACTTTTTTCTCTTTGTTGTTGTGTTTTTGAAAGCTCTTTAGAAGCATTAAAAATACTTTATCACAACTACAAGTCAGGCATGCAGTTGTTATTGCAGTACAATAATTGTATAGAAGGATATGGTGTCATCCATGCTTCATAGGGCAGTGAGACTAGTACATACTGCTGTATGTACAGTGTGCCAGGTCTGTACATCTGTCTCAAGTGCTATGAGGCTAATTCAGAAGCACTTACTGGAAACCTGGATGTAGTTTCCAAGTTAATTAGTGTCAGGATTGTTGTTCATGGTTGTGCAACTCTTTTTCTTACAGGATGGCAATGGCTATATCAGTGCAGCAGAACTACGTCACGTTATGACAAACTTAGGAGAAAAGCTAACAGATGAAGAAGTAGATGAAATGATCAGAGAAGCAGACATTGATGGGGATGGGCAAGTCAACTATGAAGGTAAAAAAGATGCTTGTCTTGACTCAAAACCACTACTTGGACTGAGGAAGGCCTGTTACTAGGGCATTAATTTTTAATACTTAAGACACTGGTTTGCTTGTCCACTTCTGTGGACAAAACCTTAGATGCAGTGAAAGGCACTTCTTTATGCCAGCTGTGTTTAAGACATTTTTGAGTTGAAGTACTCTGGGGACAGTAAATCTCAGTGATTTTTCTATCTTTTCAGAATTCGTACAGATGATGACTGCAAAGTGAAGAGACCTCCTTTACACCTTTTTTCCTCTAGAAGAATCAAATTGAATCTTTTACTTACCTCTTGCAAAAAAAATGTTCATTTATTCATTCTGTTTCTGTATAGCAAAACTGAATGTCAAATTACCTTCTGTCCACAAACTGCATGTAATGGTTGGTGGTCCTGTCCCCAAAAGATAAACATCAGTTCTACAATATAAATAATTGTACTACCTTGAAAATAAAAAAAAAAAAAGGAAGCACTTAGTGAACTCAAAAGTTCCATTTGCTAATGACTATTACACTGTTTGGGCTGGCCAGTTTTTCATGCATGCAGCTTGACAATTGAGCACAGTCAGACATGTGTATTAAAAGGAAAAAAACAACCTAAAGGATCTACTCTTTTGTTCAACAGTGGATTCTAGTTCAATTTGTAGTATAAATTGTCATAGCTGGTTTACTTTAAAATTGGTTTATACCTCAGGATGGTATGCAGCAAAATGGTTGAAGGATGCAAAACTTAAAGAAAATGCCCTAAAGGTTGAATGGTTCTCCTGTACGTAGCAGTGTGCTCCAAAAATATGATGATCTTAACTATGGATGGCATGTCTGTGTTAAAATACTGGTTTAACATTGTCTGCATTGCACTATAGTGAAACGGGTGTCAGGCTGTTACCGTTCACAAAATTTTTAAAAGAAACCTTCACCAAGGGAGCATCTTTGGACTCTCATATTTTTAAAACCTTCTGTACCATGACTTGGAGCTGGCGGAGTAGCCTGTGGACTTCAGCACAACTATCAACATCGCTGTTCAAGATATTACAATTTATGTCCATTCCAAGTTGTAAATGCTAGTCTTTTTTTTCCAATAAAAGACCATTAACTTAAAGGTGGTGTTAAATGCTTTGTAAAGTTAAAATATATATATATAATTGAGATAATAAACCAAAAAAGCAGTAGGAGGGAAGTGTTTCTATGAATGACTTGCTGCTAAATTATAATGCACATGTATGCAATAAGTTATCCCCTATCTTTTCAAGATGGCAAGAACTGACCTCCTGTAACCCAAGACCTTTGCTATAAATAAATGAACTTGTGCTTGCCTTTCATATTACGACAATGTTAATTTAGTTGGTCTCAAAGTCGTGTAATGCTGACTCGTCAACTATCAGCACAGAAGTAACACCTCATTTCACTACAGTGGAGAGCTCTGAGCATGCATGTCAATACTGGGGAAAAGTATAGGTTGCTTATGTTTTTATGACAGGTTATAGAAACTAGTTGGGGAATTTAAACAGCATGGACTTCATAGAGATATATGATTCTTATACATGCCAAAAATGCATTTATCTACCCACAGAACGAAAACAAAAAGACATTTTACAACATGTATTAAAAATACTAAACTAAGCCTTTTTGGAAACTGGGGCTGTTACGTCTTCTCAAACACTTGCATGAATTTTGTGGGGTGGAGAAGAGAACTAGGATTAATTTAAAAATGATCTTGTTACTTCTGCTTTGCATGCACTAGCAGTGCTTAGTCATTCCAGTTCTCTGAATAAGTGTTCTCTGAATAAGTGTTCTCTGATCCTTCAGCTTCCCCATGAATGAGTGGCAAAGCAGCCGTGTGCACTCTTCTTTGTCTGAAAGAAGAATGCTTTTTTTTCTTTTTTTTCTTTTTCTTTTTTTTTTTCCTTAATGCCTGAGCCTCCATCTGGAAGGCTTTTGCGCTTTGGAGGGAGGGACTACTGCATAATTACTTGACTGTAAGTTTGTTTCCAAATGTAACTGGGGTTGCAAACCGTAATTGCTTGATTTTGGAGAGTATTGATACTATCTCTTGGAAGAGATGCAAGTCTCCATTCATCCTGTCTAACTGAGGTGCCTGTGTTAAGAACTTGGTTGCTTCAAATACAGCTTTGCTCAGTGAGAGGGTCAAGAGACACCTCCAAGAAGGCACTTGAGACTATCTGCCTTCAGTGATATTTGTTTGTTTTTTTTTTTTTTTTCCTGGGGGGTGGGGGGAGTTCTAGGTGAGTAGGGACCCAGACACCTTAACCAAGTGCCTAAAAGTTAGATGGGCTGAATGTAGGCAATTGCTTAGATATCCATTTGTTGCAAAGACTTATGTAGTGGCTGTGACTGCTGTCCTAGCAAACTGGCCACAATGATGGGAATGTCTGACTACCATTTGAAAGGAGAGTCTTGCATAGCAGCTGCAAACTGCTGCTTTAGCAGTGCTTGAGGCTAGCTGCACTGATTCTGTAGACCAGCTTTTAAAGAGAACATACTCAAGAGGCAGGCAAGGTAAGAGCAATGGTTGCAGCTCTGAACTAATTACTTCTGCCTGAGTGTGCAGAGATCTTGTCTAGTAGGTAAATGCTTCTTACCATCTATCTGTCATTCACTCATGGTTGGTAGGGTAGTTCATTTAATAACAGCTGCTTTTAGCTTATTCAGTGTGCCCTGTGCTTGCTAGCAAAGAGACCTCATCCTGCAAGAGGTTCTTGGCTTGATTAGAAATTGTCTGGCAGTGTGCAGTGTTGGTATGCCCTGTAACTGAATCTGCCTGGAGGTATCTAATTATTAACTGACTTCAGTACCACATCAACCTCGAGTAAATGTATCCTCTGTACAGGAGTTTAGCTCTGTTCCCTTCTGCTTAGTGAATATCTAGAAAATGAAATGGTGTCATCGAGGTCTTTTTTAATTATTTTTCTAATTTTTTTTTTCCTATGAGTGTGTGTGTGTGGCTTTGGCTTTTTCCAAATGTGAAAGTGTGGGCTGGATACACTTGGTGCATGGCTTAGAAACATGGGACTGGAAAGAACTTCCTGGGTCATCAGATCCAGTCCCCTGCTATTGCAGGCAACCATGTCATATAATCCTTCTAATAAACTGATCAAGCTTAAACACCTGCTTGTAAGTGGCTTGTTTTCATGGAAGTTCTGTAACTCATGTTGCTCTCAACTGATGCAAGTAATATATGAAATATGAAGTTAATCAAAAGGTCCTCCAGCTTAGCTTTAGGTTTATCATTACATTTATCTAACTGACTTTCTTGAACCTGTTATTCTTTGCACAACACTCAGGAAAGTGTTGAACCTTTACACTCCCTTGCTATGAATAAGAGTTGGTGTGCTTGCTTATTTTTTTTTAATGGAAAAGATGGATGTCTGGTTTGTTGAAACTTGTTAGATATGTTAATTGTCAAGGCAAGAAACAATTGAGTTACTTGTATTTGATACATAAATTTAAGGTTAGAGTATACATAACCATTTTTAAAACACATCAACTTGCAGTGTAGTTTTATATTTAATACTGAAATTGTACTGCTAAAATTTAAACTGCTGTTAATCATATTCCTCTTCTGATCATAATGAAAAAATAAAGGGTAAGAAAATGCTTAACATAGATTATTCATTATCATGCTTATTTTATTAACTTCAGGCATTGAAATGTCTTCAGGCATGGGGTATCTGTTTGCTGGGGTGGGCTGGAGCGAGGGATGGGGAGGGTTACTGATGGTAGAAGATTCTTACCTTACCCCCTCCGACCATTTTTCACAGTTTTACAGCTTCAGAAGCACAGACTATAAAAAACGTCAAGAAATTACCTTATACCTTACTGATGCATTAAATGCATGTGTGGGTGTGTGTCTGACCTGTGTGTGCAGTGCTGTGGCTGCCAGTCCCTGCATCCTGCCCGGGGGAGTGCAGGGCAGGATCAGCATCCTGGTCCCTGTATGGCAGCATGTGTATGATGTGAATGCAGAGCTTTGTTGCCAGATGACACCTTCCTAAACTAAAACTGCACTCTTGGGGTTATAGAAGTATCAGAGTCAATACAGCTTTTCCCCTACCGTGAAACTAACTGGAATACTTGTCTTAGTGCAATCCAATTAAGTTGGGTTTTTTGATTTTGGTGGTGGGGTTTTTGCTGGTTGAGGGGGCGGGGGGATCGTTGTTTTTTTTGGTGGGTTGGTTATTTTAGTGGGGTTTTTCTTTTGGTGTTTGTTTGTTTGTTTTTGGGGTTTTTTTTTGTTTTTTTTCCCTCCAATTTAATGACTAAGTGAAATGGGACTGATAGGACTGGCAGAACCACAGCATGTTCTTCTGACACACAGACATCTAGCTGTCGAGTGAAGAGAGGCAATGAAGGCTGATGCTATGTTTCTCCTGATTGACATTTAGGAAACCAAATAGGATACTTGCAAATAGAGCAGGTGGACCTTTCAAATCAGGAAGGCAAACATATAAAGTTGTGTGGGGATTTAAATAACAGGATTTTAATTCCAAAATATGAATTATGGTTGTTTTTAAAAATTCCAAATACAAGATTTTGTAGTAATGAATTTGATAATGAATTGTGTAAACAACTGGAGTTTCAAAGATTCTTGATGTTTGCTATAATAAATTTGTGTGAAGGCTCAAGTACTTAACAGATTTTATATATTCTAAGAACCCCCATCAGTGAGTCTCCTAGGGAAGCATTCAGAGGATATTTTTAAAAGTTGATAATTTCTTTGATAGTAGTAAATCAGGTTTCAAACTGAAGTGGCCAAACATTCCAATAAATGGCAGAGCTGCTGATTAGGTAGACACTAAGAAGGACCTCTTATAGTCCCATGGATGATTACCTAGCAGTAATTGAGTGTGGCTGTAACCAGAATCCAAGCACCCTTCAGAGCACAGCCCTTCCAGCCATCAAACTACTAAACTCCAGGAGAAACAAAACATTTGGTACAAAACTAGAGTATTGCAGAAGAGGGTTAAATTTGTCCCAGTGTGGAGTCATGCTGAGTGACACCAGCACTGTATAGCAACACTACAGAAACAAAGTTGAGAAGCAGTTGTCCCAGCATTGCCACCAGTGACCCCAATAAAGAGATTGCAAGTTGTCCTTTCAAGCATCCCTGTTGGTGTTGGGCACAGCTGGCCCTACCTGGCACTAGTACCATAGCCTTGTTTGTGGTGTCTTCTTGTTCTGTCTGATCTTTCATAGAAGCAAACTGGAAAATGTTGCACAGATCTTTGAAGAGCTGCTTTTGTTTCAGCTGCCTTAGAAGCCAGCATCCACAGGAACACTGAAAGAATTATTCATAATGCAGCCTTTTCCTGACAGAAACAACTCCTAAGATAATGAAGTACAATATGAAAACGGTGTTAATCCCCTAAAAATTAATCAAAATTATTCTGAATTTTTTTCTTTTTAGATCTCTAAATATGATGTATTTGGAAAACAGATTCTTGAAGAAGTCATGTTTGCCCTACCATTCATAGTGTTTAAAATGAACACAATATTTGAATAGGAATGAACTGAATCAACTGAGAAATCCATAAAAAGGCATTGAGCATTTTACTAGTTTGCAGTGGAATTGCCAATAATAATGCTGACAGTGTAATAAGTATTCAAAAAAGGATATGGTGGAAGAGGTAGATAGAGTGAGAGCAAAAGGAATACTTGTGCATGGGACTGCTTTGTCGTCTTGCAGAGTATTTGTTGCCCATAAAACTATAAATATTTGATTGTGATGTATTTGATTGTGATGTCCCTAGACATTAAGTTTTCCTAGCAGTAATGGCTGTTACTCTTTTTGTCCAGTTTTCCTAAACCCCCATAGCTCCCTCCTGCTCCATACTAACTCTGCATATACCTAAAATATACAACCTGGAAAACTTATTAGCCTGGTGCTGTTCAGAGCTTGCCAAATATCCTCTGCTTATTCTAAACTTCATTTACAAATACATTCAAAAGAATAATTTCCTCCAGACTTTCTGGTAGGAGACGAAATGTAGCCACAATTTCAGAGAGGTTTTTACTGAATCTCTTGTGAAGTGAAATTTTAACCTTGAGGATTTAGCCCTCTAGGAATCTCTGTGCAACACCATCAAAAGTAGTTTCTCAGGGGTTTTGATACAAAATGTGATGGTTATTTCCTAATAACTAATTTGTTTCTTTAAATATTAATAAAGTAAAAATTTCTACATGAGTATGCCAGATGCCCTGACAATCAGTGTGCATGATGCTGTCCACCCTACACAGACAAGTGGTTTTGATCAGTAAATCAAGTCAGTAAGTAAAACGTATTCTAACTACCAAAGAAGATACCTTGCTCTGCGGTACAGTTACAAAAGTGTAGGTAAAGTGTGAAAATTGCCTGCTGATTTATTTTCCATCAAAATAATTTGTAGAGGAAGGTAACTTTATGAGTAGCTCAGAATATTATTTCTATATTAAACGCTTGCACACATGGAAAATAATATGGCAAAAAAAAATGGTCTTAGGGCTGCAAACCTAAGTACTTGGGGAGGAAAAAAAAAAAAGAAATCTAACAGTTAATGTCATCCATGACAGCCCAGTCTGGCCTTTGCAAATGTGATTGCAAAATTTTATGACATATCTCATGTCTCATTCTATACTCCCCACAGCATCTTTGCATCAGTGTAGTAAATATTTCATTGCAACTTTCTTTTTGAATGCATTATTTCCATACCCTAGTCACTACCTACTACCCAACTCTTGCTCCGAACTCAGAATTCCTAGTTTCTTCAGTTTTTCCTATGCTTAAGTATCTGAGTGCTTCACAAATACTGCTTTCTTTTAAGGACATGCAGTGCATTAAGGACATATGTCCTCATCGAACACAAGGAGATGAGGTGTAGTGACTGAAGCCCAAAGCAACATTTCTGAGAGCTCAGTCTGAGACATTTTCAGTTGTTGGACTCAAAATCATGCCTTATGTGTGGTACCAAGACACCTCATCAATAAAAGCATCCTTCAAGTCTGAAAATCAACCAAGCCTCAGGGTCAGGCAGTTGTTGTCCAGCCTGCTTAGAGGAAGCAACTGCCCGTAGGCAGCTGAGTCTGAAGTGGCCAACCTGCCCCCACACAAAGACTCCATGCACAGACTACAAGCACTTGTTTTCCAGGGCAGCAATGGCCTGCATTGTCCAGCTTTCTTCTTTCAGCCCCTGTATCTCTCACTATGCATTGCCTAGTTTATGGAAAAAAACCCAGAAAACACATCAGCTATGCAGCATTTCTTTGATTGCAACACACTGATTCATGCCCAGAGCAGCAGGGAAGAGAAGGAACTGAAGGGGATTTCATGCTGGGACCACAAAATATGGGGCTAAAGGGGAGTAAAAGGGGCAAAAAAATCCCAATTCTGACACTTCCTAATTTTGAGGCATAACTTTGAGCTTTTGTTGCTCAAGGTTTCAATCTTGTAATTTACTACCACAAGAGTGAAAGCAGAACTACACCCCCAGCACAGGAAACTCTGTTGTGTGGCATTGTGGCGAGTGGCACCCCAGCAAGTCATCATCTGAACTGCTGCCATTGGGTTCGGCAGAGACCTCTGAAGTAACAGAGGGGCTCTTCCGCTTCCTTAGCTAACCCAAAATAGGGAAGGAGTGCTTTGCCCACAGATTTGCAGAGGAAAGGTGGGTTTGGGACTGTGGGAGCAGCTCAGGACTCTGCAGGAGGCTGTGTTTTAATGGACCTGTGATTTTCCACCCATCCCCTGTAACCATAACCCCCTACCTCCTGTCCTCTGCTTGTCCTGCCCACTCTCTTCCTCTCCTTTTTATTCTCTACTCGTATCAGTCTCAGCTTGTATCTCTCAGGCCTTTCCAGGTTTCCTTGTCCCACAGTCCTTGCCCCTTTTTCACCTCTACTGTTGCACCGGCTACTCACTTGCTCCCCAGTCCAGTGGGATGGGGGAGAGAATCAGAAGGATAAAAGTGAGAAAACTCATGGGTTGAGATAAGGAGAATTTAATCAGGAAAGTAAAAGCCACATGCACAAACAAAGCAAAACAAGGAACTAATTCACTACTCCCCATGGGCAGGCAGGTGTTCAACCATTCCCAGGAAAGCAGGGCTCTATCCCACATGATGATTACTTGGGAAGACAAATACTGTAACTCCAAACTACCCCCTTCCTTCTTCTTCCCCCAGCTTTTATTGCTGAGCATGATGCCATATGGTATGGAATATCATAGAATCATAGAATGGTTTGGGTTGGAAGGGACCTAAAAGATCATCTAGTTCTAAGCTCCCTGTCATGGGCTCCCTGTCATACCTCCCTCTCAATCGGTTTGCTCAATGCCCCATTCAACCTGGCCCTGAACACTGCCAGGGATCCACAGATTCTCTGGGCAGTTCCCTCAGGACAGTTGAAGCCAGCTGTCCCAGCTGTGTTCCCTCCCCGTCTCTTGTGCATCCCCAGCCTGCTTGCTCGTGGGGTGGGTGAGAGGCAGAAAAGGTCTTGATGTTGAGCAAGCACTGCTCAGTGATAGCTAGAACATCCTTGTGGTATCAACACTTTTTGTGTCACAAATCCTAAAATCAGCATCATACAAGCAACTATGAAGAAAATTAATTCTACTAGCCCAAACCAGTAGATCAGCCTGTCTCTTTCTCTCTCTAATGAGGGCACATCTTCCAGATCTCCACTCTCACCAGCACCTTGTCCTAACCTGCTGATTTCTCACCAAGCCACTTTTATCTCTGTGGTGCCTAAGGCTGGGTGATCACTCAGGTCAGGGCACAGCCAAAAGTCTTCCCATGCTCTGCTCATGGCCCAGGCTGCAGATGTGAATCTGAGCCTTGCCTGACTTGCAGCAGCAGCAGCAAGGTGTGGTTGCAAAAAAAAAAAGGTGCAGTGCAGGTTGTCCCAAGCTTCAAACTGGGAGTACTTGGTCTGGCGGGAGGTGAGCTGTTAGAAGTCTACTTTAGTCATGAGTGCTGGCTGTAAGAGGTACACAGCTCTGCCTCATCGCTTTCCTGAAATGATACTTTCATGTCAGAAGGGTTACTATTTTTGTAAACATCAAGTGCACCACTCTCATATCTTCTTGCATTCAAGAAGAGCTTGCTGTCCACTTCTGACTAGAATCATACTCAATGTCAGCTGAAGCAGTCGCTTCATCTACCTCTGACATCCAGGCATCTTGAACCGAAAATGTGGCAAATTTTTAAGGGAGAGTCTTTGCACATGGATTGTTCCCAGCAGAGACCAATGCATTAAGTTGTGAACTTAGAGCCATAATTTGGTGCAGAGTATGTGTAAGTCTCAGACAGAGGAAAGTGGTACCAGGGACAGTTTTCCTGAGACACTGAGAACCCTTCAAGCCCTGTTCTACCAACACTCCTCTCCTTCTCTCTTTCCTTCTTACCTCCTTATCTTCCTCCCTTAAACTTCATGAGCCACAATTTACCTGTTCTACAAAGAGTACCTCACTGAGCCTAATTCTGTCAATAGGCAGCTGTTGATTAGGAGATCAGTTGCTATTTGCTAAACTACTGCAGGAGTACCCACCCAGAAAAAGTACTAGTAAGACACTCTTAATTGCAGAAGTATATCTTCACAAAAAGTAACATAAAGTTTGAGTGCACTGATATTAAATTATTATGGTAGTCTGAAGTATTTATAATAATGTCATTTTAGTACTCTGTACTTAGACACATTAGACCTGATTCCATACAATAGGTAGTTACTATTTGGCAAAAACTAACCTTCCCTCTGTGATGTGGCAAAAAGCTTCTTCATAACAAAGCTATTGCCATTATTAATTATGTTTAAATGAAAAAGTAATATCTAAAAAAAATATATATAGCTACATACCCTTTTCAGACTTCTGCAGTACATTGCTTACTGTGAAATAATGGAATATAATTTAGTGTTTCTCATTTTAGTAGGATAGGGAAGAATTCAGATTCTTATTCACAATTAATGTCCATCATATGCAGGTGACTTCATACTGCCAGTCAAATGATGCTGTTATTTTAAGGATGAAGTGTGAAGCTAATCTGTTACTGTTTGGAGTTTGTTAATTACTAAAGCAATACTGAATCTCACATGCAACTTTAGTTCCTAAGCTCTTACCCACAGGCTGTAGAATCTACTTGTATAACAATGTATTTATAGTGATTTACAACTTGTAAAGTACTGTCTTGACCAAATTCCAGATTAAATTAATACAATAACAATTGGAACAGGCTTTAGGGTCATGTAGCTGAACTGGTGAGAAAATTGAACGATCTTTTTAGGTCTGTTGTTGGCTGCACACTATTGACTACTAGTTTGGGTATTTATTTAATCTCTTCAGTTTTACTCTACTAGGTTGGCAAAGTCCTTTTACTTGCAAGTTTTCCAATGAATTGAGTATCCTTCCTGCTGAGTGAATAGGTTGCTGTTAAATATTTCAGTCTGGGATTTGACCCATTTTGCAAATTTATTACCTTACAGCAAATTTTATCCCAGTTTTATGTTTCCAAATAAGAAAGCTCCATCACTCTTTTCAGCAAAAGCCAATGAAAGCACCACTCTATGATCATTTTGTTCTGTTCCTGCACTGACAGCTCAGTGCCCATGAACTCTGGCAATTAGGCATGATTAGCTGAACAAGGCAGCTTCATCATGAGCTCAGAATTTCTTTGATTCTGGCAATCTAGGTCAGACGAAGTTTTACAAATTGAGGTTTTGTGGTTTAATTTAATTTTTTATTATAGCCCTGTAAAAAGAGGAAAAGGGTTTAAAACGAAAAAGGTGTTACTGATATAAGCAAAGGCAAAAAAAGCTGGACTGATGGACTTGGGGAGGAATAAAAGATGAGTGTGTTTGGCAGAGTACTCACACCGAAGAGCTCAGCTAAGGATGATGAGAGATTTCTGTAGAGCCAGCTCTGGGAGAATTCCTGCACAGAAGAGAGGGAAGTGGGGGCCAAAGTGTATGAGGGAAGATCTAAAATAGATGAAAAAAGGTGATACATGCTAATGGTCTTGGGAATGCAATCTAGTACAAATTAAAGCAGCTCTGCTGCAGAAGCAAAGCTGCATTATAAACTCCCAGACTCCCTGCACAGATTAGAGGGGAAGAACCAAAGCACAGAAGATTCAGGGAGTGCTCAGCAGGGACATTTTTAATGTGGACACTGGGGAAAAACTATGAAGCAGTGACAACCAGACTTGCTGCTGGAAAGCTATTCCCCTGGACAAGCTTTGTCTGGTGCCATGCCCATTCCCACTTCTCTGGAAGGCAAGCATCTGAACACCATGTGGTCACTGCCATCAGACTTCACTGTGGTCAGCCCTGGGATCATGCCTTATACTCTGAAGTCTCCAAGGTTTGACTGCTTCATTCTGGGACGCTGAAATTCGTCTTCATTGTTGGGGAGGTCAGTGCTGCAAGCCTGCCTGCAGCAAGGGCTTCAAAGGCAGGGCCATCTGTGATGGTAAAACCATCCTTTGTGATACGGGGGACAGCTTCTCTCCATCCCTGCACAGCTTCCCACTTTGCACGGAATGAGTGACCCCCACTTGGTGCTGAGGAAAACAACTTGCACGAGCAAGTGCGTTTCTCATCTCTTACTCTCTTTGAACAGGGGAAGCTCCATCCCAAACCTGTGCCCCAGCAATGCTGCTTTCATGACCTTGAAGTTGTCAAGAAACCAAGGGCTGGTGCCCAGGCCTGTGCATCCCCTCCCTCAGGAAAGAGACTTGGAATCTGACTGCACAGGGGCTATATTGGGTGCAAATGTTGAAGCCAAGGAGCCTACAGGTGTGTTTCCAAGAACTCTGAAAACTATTTTCAGCACCATAAGTAACAGCTGAGCAAGACCTTAGGGAATTGTGACTTGGGAGGAGGGGGACACAATCCTTTTTGTTTTCAGTTCCAGCTGTGACTAGGAGTGGGTTGGCTTTCCACCTAGTCTTCAAAGCTGAATTTGTCTTCTGTGCTGCAATCCATGTTACCAAGCTGGGTACTGGCTTTTTTTTTTTTTAGGTTTTATTCTCTCTTGCCAGTTATTGCCCACATGCAGTTCTCCTCAACTTTTAAAATACTATCAGACCATAGTTTGGGAGTAGGGGGACTAAGCTTGAGTATTAACTAGTTGATTGAAAACTTCAGATGAGAGCTTAAAGCGTATATGGAACAGTTGTGAATGGTTTAAAAGACCATTTTCTGGTTTCTCTATTTAAACTTTTGCCCAATATTTTTAATATCATTCCACCAGTTTTAAAATTACTGAAATAGAGACTACAAAGAAGGTATAGTAGGTCCCAAATTAACACTTAGTGGCAAAATCAAATGCAAACATTTTCCTCATTTTGAATAGTTTAGAAAATTGTCTCAAAAAAACCGAATGTGGCACAGAACCATCCAGGCCAAGTTCATTGGTTCAGATGTGACCTGCAAGAAGTTAAGAGGAGTTGTTGCAAGCAGATGCCTGCTCCAATCTGCAGAGGAGACATCCTTGTAGTGTTACCTTACCTATGGTTGCCGATTCCCTTCCACAGGTGCTGCTATGGCAGGTGACCTCCTCAATCTCCCAGTCTGGTGGTGCTCCAGCTGCTAAAGAGATATCCTCCTTTCAATAGGCTGAGGACACAGGGCCGTGAAGCATAAGGACATGCCTCTGAAGGCCACCCCTCAAGGGCAGCCCAAGGCTCTGTGTGTTTCAGCACTGACCAGGGGCTGCTCGCCCAGCAAGGGCTGGCCAAGCGTCCTGTCACCCTTTGCAGAGGGGCAGGGACTCCCAGCTGGGGTGGCACATGTGTTGGCCGGCCAGAGGCTGAGGCTCAGGTACCCACTGGGCACCTGCCACATCCTGGGCAGGTTTTGAAGCCTATGCCTGGTGCTCTGCTGCTCCCACCAGTGCTGTCAGCTGATGAACCCAGCCTAGACCAGCGGCGAGAGCCCCACACAATGGTTGGGCTTCTGGGGACTACATCCCTCAAGTCCATTCTGGCAGCTCTAGAGGGCTGGGCTGGAAAAAGGAATTCGTTATTACTGTTGACATCATTATTATAGCAAACAGACTGGTGTGAGCTCCCCACTTGCTGACTTTATTGTCCTTCCCAAGGAAGTCAGCCACGGAGCTGGTTCCTTCCCAGCCAGCCGAAACCTCCCTGTGCCCAAAGGAGCAGAGCAGCCACTGGACCAGATCCTGTGGCCAGCTGTGAGCTGACCCGAGCCCAGCACTGGCAGCTCACTGGCCCATGCCATCCAGCTGCCCGGCGCAGGGAAATGTGATGGCACATTTGCATGTCACAGGCGGGAGGGACTGAAGGAAACTGGTTTCAGCTCAGCAGCTCCCAGTGTTGCTGCCTGGGAAATAAACACCGGGAAGGAAACACCTTACAAAGGGATGCCGGCTGTATGCAGCTAGCTGAATGAAACATGGGCAGCTGAAGCACCCAAAACATTTGGCAAATTCTGGTTTAAACTTTGTTAATTAGCGTCTCTCTTGTTAATCAAATGAAACAACACCCCTGCTCCGTTCCACTCTCACCTCCAAACACAGTGTGTTTGTTATTCAAATGCAGAGAGAAATCTCACACCTTTGAACCTCCCCAGCCCCAGCTGTTTATGTTGTGCCAGTCATACTGTTCCTGGTTTTTTTGGTTTTGTTTTGTTTTGTTTTGTTTTTCCTTTCTGGATCAATATGAACATCTTTAATACTTTTATGATTGGTCTCTATAAATATTATCAGGAAAAAAATGCCAGAAAAGAAAGGTCTTTTAAATCAGGAGACAATTCTAGAAAGACAAATGGGTAGGAGCATCCCAGGGTCAACCTACCTTGGAAAGGTTTCCTTGCGTCAGAAAAGCCACCACTCTGTAGTAGCCACAGGAGAAAAAAATAATGGCCAATTTTTGCTCCAGCCTTATCAAAGGGAATAGACAATGTGATGACCTGCATCTCCAAACACCAAACCTAAACCTATCTCCTATCTTCATAATGGTATTGTCAGTGGGGCCAAATAGCCATGACTGTCTATCTTAGTATATTTCAGGAAGAGTTTTACAGCAAAACTGGCATTTTCCCATTGTTCAACCAGTCTCCCTGTTCCTAACAGAAAAGTTCCCTCATTTTTTTGGTTTGAATTTCACTGTAGTTTTAAAATACTGTTTAGCAATTACAGATCTTGCTCATTATGCCCAGAGCAAACAAAGCTGAAGAGGAGCTTTCAATCAAAACCATCAAATTCTGGTTATTTTATGCAGTTCTCTTGGTTGTTGTTTTTTTTCTTTTTCCCCAAGTTAAAAACCCCTGAGTGTTTTGCAGTGATGCTATTAGGGAACTGCCTGTCTGCATAGAAACAGCATTGCCCCATTATTTCCGTATGTCCAACTGATTAACTCAGCTTCTGCCTGTTTTCATTTTTATCTTTTTTTTAAGATAACTAACAGAGTTTCTTAGGTGTGTACTCAAATCAATGAGCTCAAGAGCTAATGCTCAAAGAGAAGGACTTACTGGAAAATAATAAGAAGAGCTCAATAAGGATTTATGAGCCTCTCTCTGGTGAGGTTGAAAGCTGATCTGAGGCACCAGTGACAGGTATGTTATTATCATACGCCAAATATTTAATTTTTTGCTGGAGCAAGTTTGATAGTGACAGTTGACTTCCCCCAGGGCAAGTGGCCTCTTATGAACATTATCTTCACTGTCAGCCTGGTTGGATGTCTTGAAGGACAAGCTGAGAACTAATTGGGACTTGGATAGCAAAGGGCTCATGCATAGGGATGAGCCCTGGGCCATGGATAGGTGGGTTAAGGAAACCTGATGTTACAACTTGCAGGCTGTATCTGTTACTGGGTAATTAGAAGATTTCAATCTTCAAGGGTGCACAAACTCTTTTATCCAGACGGTCATTCCCTGAATTATTCACAACTCATTTAAAAAGATAAGGAAATGAAATATAAGATGTATGCACATAAATCATTGTGACATCTTTCCAGTACTTGCTGTGGTCAAGAATGAAACACATCTTCCATTACGATCTCCTTTTCTCACACCTTTCTAACTTATAAAATAAAATAAAAATAGAAGCAGCAACTTTGAAGCAAATATATTTGGCTTGGTCACTCTCCAAGATTAATATTTAGGGGAAGTTTGACTATCACCTTTATGCCTTCACCAGTAAGAGGGGTTTTGTTTTTCCCTTAAAAAATAAACAAAGAAATTAAATGGAAAGTGTTCAAGTGAACAAATACCAGGATATGCAAAAGGGAAGTTTCTAATCACCTCATTGTCCAACACTGGGGTTAATATAAAGTTAAATAAAATATTTTTTCTAGTTTAACTAATACCTTGCAGACTGTCCAGGGACTAGGATTTCAAAGTCAACCATACCTCAGTTGAAGAGAGAACAGAAACTGCAGATTGGCAACTACTTTGAAAAAAAATCCGACCACTTCCTTAGGTATTCAAGGCTTCCTCTAGGGATCAGAAGAGGTATCACTCTCCCAACAGTTTGCCCCTCTGGATAAGATTGCTGAGATGGTATTGGTTGTGCAGTTGGAGTTTTCAAAACTTCTACAGTGTGTCATTTTGAAGTTGTGTATGTTGATGTGTTTAGGTAATGTACAGTACTATGCTGAAAAGAGCAAGTTGTGCACTCACAAAGAATAAAATGATCCATTAGAACAACACATGTATGAAAATGGAATTTCAATGAATATTTAATATTACCAGAATGTCACTTTGAGTTGACTTATACATGCAATTCCATTGACTTTAATTGAGAAAAAAATTTGCTATTTCTCTTCTCTTTAACGAATTGTTCATTAAATGGTTGTGAGTTCTCTACTGAACCATGTGGCTCTAAAAAAGACCAGTCTCTTCATTGCTCATTTATGATTTCTGCTGAAAGTTTCCATTAGAGTTGCAATTTTGCCTTATGTTAACAAATGTACTAATGGAATTACACTCTTTTGGGCCACTTTTTACTTTGCATCAACAGTTTCCATGTTTTGTTTTAGTTTTAATTCTGCTCCTTCAGGCCAATTTTGTAGTGAGTTTCTCTGTATGAGGTGTGGGTGTCTGGATGTTGCAGGCAATGCAGTGCTTTTCTACGAATCCAGTGCCTGCTTAGATGATGTTAGAGGATGCTAGGTCACAGACCAAATGAATTTAATGTGCAATAATCTTCTCACAGTGAAATGCATGTGTGTGTCTACAAGTGTCTTGCTGCTATTAAGAAATTGGTTAATTACAATAAGAAAAACAACTGTAATGGGGTGCTATAAAAGTGGTCGTAACAACAAAGAAGGCTCGGGGTCTGAGGTTTGGCTCAGGTCCTAAAGATAGTTCAGAAAGCTCTGTGGATGGCTTAGTAAATTCCTAGGCATCAGCAGTATTTCTAGTCAAGAAGATTTGTGGATTTAATGTATGTACATATTTTATGATACAGAAATATTGCAAAATCATTTTACATGGTTTGATCCTCATGGCACTGGTAAGATGCCTTCACTGGTGGCTCAAGTGCATGCACCCTTTCTAGCCCAGTGAAATAGCAAAGATCTTCATTAGTGTTTGGACTCTCACTGTATCCCCTTGACTATAATTTCTTAACAGGTGCCATGGACACTGAATACTTGGAACTGCACTGATGAAGTCGATTTTACCAGGTGCTCAGCAATCCTGTGAGATGCTGAGAGATTTCTAGTGAAGCCAGAGAGAGGCAGAGTGTCAGCCTCTGGCTGGCTCGAGGCTTTGCAGAACACAAATCAAGTCCTATCTGCTTCTCTGCACTTTTGCTGAAAATGGTTGCTCTTTCATGCTGGCTAGTTATTGCTCTGCTTTATTATAGCTTATGACAAACTAACAGAGTAATAAAAGTCAGGGTTTTTTATAATCATATTGGAGTAGTAATTTAACAAGACATCATATTTTTCTGGGGAGATTTTACAAAGCTTGTTTTAGTCGTTTGAAATGAAAACACACCAAGCAGTGCAGTCCCAGTACCCAGTTAAAGACCATTGGAACAAATATGCAACGTCGTATATAATAGAGTTGGACAGCCTATTTATTTGGAATAAAATACTGAAGAATTGCTTCAATTAGAGTGATGTTTGTCCAAACCATCTTTGTTGGACTTATAAAGAGATTACTGTGCTCCTCTTGCTGTTCTTTTCTGGGTTTTTCTTGCTCTCCTCACACTTCTTTAATCTCCTGACTTGCTTACTTTCATGGCTACTGCAAGACATGCAATATAAAAAAAGGCCTACAAATTGGGATGTTGTATTTGTTACTATGCATATATATTAAAAAAAAACCAAACCCCCCCCCCAAAAAACAAAAAAACAAAAACAAAAACAAACAAAAAACCCCCACCAAACACAAAACAAAAACCATACAACAAACCCAACAAAAATCCACAAACAAAAAACTAAGCAACTAAACAAAAAAGGCAGTGTTTGAAGGTAGAGTCTGCAGTCATGACTGTGGAGGTCTTCCTGAGGGCCTGGGAACCTGTCTAATGAGTTGGGGGAAACAAGAGGACACATAGTTTTTTCTCCACTCTTTATTCACACAGAAAAAAATCAGGGTATGAGCTCTGTCTGTGTCTGGTAATCTCCTTCTGGACATGAACATTCTGTGTAAGACCACAACAGGAATCCTCTTGAAACCAAAGACAAGTCTTAAGAAGACAATGGTCCTCAAGATGCTGCCCTGCTGGCAGCCAGTCTAGTCCATAGTGTGCAGACCTGGTTTTTGGTGCCTCTTCCACATTCCTCCTGTCTGCAGCACTCACTTCTGCTGCCAGTTTCCTGGCATGCAGTGGTATGAGCTGCAGCTGCAGTGAAGGTCCTTGTTCTGTGTCTCAGTGTGGATTTCAGATTTCAGTCCTGCAGCAAAAGCAGTTACGGAGTTTTCTGGATGGTGTGCAAACTCAGAGGTTGGTAGCGTTTGTCAGGAGAGGACATGAGCCTGGGACTTGCCCCCCAGGTGCTTTATCACATCAGGACCTGTCCATTCCCACGTAAGTCATGGCAGATTTCAGATTTAATTTTGCTTTATTCACATAAACTTGACTTATATTTAAAGCTTAGAGCTAATTCTTTCTGCTTTGCAGAATACAGCATGAACATGACATGTTCCCTGAAACATTGGATGCTGATCTGGAGGGCTGCAAAGGCTCATGAGCTGTACAAGTAATAACTGTAAACCTCCTGAGAGTCCTGGTAATATCTTAACCAGTCATCCTTTTTCAGGCTAGAGAAAAAAACCATCATTCTGTGTCTGCACACACAGCATTAGTATGATTCATCACTCTTCCCTTCTTTCTCAAAAGCTGCCTGCACAGCCGTTTGGTCCTCATATGTCCTTTTGCAGAACTGAACTGGGCATCTTTTCAGAATTACAGAGAAAAATGTTCACACCATAATCACAAGATGGAAGAAGCTGTTTTGTTTTGTTTTCCAGGCACTTGGGTATATGCATTTGTTTGCTACAAGGTATTTCCAGCCTCATTGATGGATACAGTCCTCACAAAAGGGTTAATGACTTCTCTGCAGTTGCTAGGTAATGCTGTCTTGTCCTGGGGACCACTTGCTAGTTAGTGACAGTCTTTCTGATGATGTAATGCTTAAAAAGTCATCGTGGAGTGCACTAAATTGCCTTTTTATTTTTCTTGTTTCCTTTAAAAAGCTAGGAAATGAAACATAAAATGATATTATGGCTGCATGGATAAATCAACCAACAGCCATAAACTACAGATGCTGAACATTAGTCCAAGGAGACATCTTCAACTCTGAGAGAGTGAGTTTTTAGCTAGTGTATTGTAGTACAGCTTTTGGTAAAAAGTACTGTTGCTTTATAGTTCTTGGACCAAAGTAGTTTGAAATGATGAGTCCAAGAGATGGTCACTAAAATACTAAACATGGAAATATGGAATGCATTATATTACAGTATTATAGTTTAAAATTCCTTTGCTTGCTTCCTTTTTTTTTTTTTTTTTTTTTTTTTTTTTTTTTTTTTTTTTTTTTTTTTTTTTTTAAATTTAATTTCTGTTTTATTCAGCAATTAGAGCCACTCTTATAAAACAAAAAGCACTGTTTGGATTCAGATTATTTTTGGGCATGGACCAAAATTCTCAAACCCACATGCAGACCAAGGTGCAGCCAGAACCCGTGCAGTCAGGTCAGTTCCAGAAGTGCATTCTTTGGATATCAGATCTGAAATAATTGCTAATTTGTTCCTAGGTAACAGGAAAACACATGAAAATGAATGCAACTATTGGATAAACATTTAATTCTCATTTCTAATCATTTCACTTAGCCAAGTGGTCCAATTCCATGTCCCTCCTTTCCTAGTCTGGGAAATACTGGAGGAGGAAGCTGGGTCTCAGTGGGGTTTTACACCCTCAAAATCATCAGAGCTTGTGAGAGCCCTTGATAATTGCTGTGGCACACCCCACCTGTGCTCATTTTCTTGGCCTCCTGGGACCCCTTCCTCCATTCCTTGCCCATCCCTGGCCTCCTGTGGACCAGGGCTGCTTTGCTGATATCTGTCCTAAGGCTGTACAACCCCAAACAGGGCTACTTTAAACTGAGTACAGTGCAGGGTCAGCAGGTAGTCCCAGATCAGCGTTCCAATTCTTCCTCCACATGTCCTTTTCTTTTCCTTCATGAGCATCTTAGACTGGAAAATATTGTTGGGAGTCTGGGGCCTTGGAGTCTTTACAAATTATCTGACAATCTTTCCAGGCAAGCAAGGCAAATCCACTCATGGTTGCTATCCCCAAGCAGGACTCTACCCTAGATTAGACAGCAGTCACATAATGGAGAAGCTGGCATTTATATAGCTGGCACCAAACAAATGGAGAGAGAAAGGTACAGTTAAGCACCAGATTCCTCTTTTCATCTCTTTGCATGATCATTTGTGAACTCTTTGGTGACTAAGAGAAACTGCATTCTCACTCAAACCTATATAAATGTGCTGAGCTAAGCCTGGATGCAGCTGAGTGGCTGTGTTAACCAGCAACAGTGGCAACCCCAGCATCTTTGTACTTTCCATTCGTCAAATTAAAAGGTCTTATTTCAGGCTTTCCCTTATGTATACTCCTACAGTGGACACACAAAAGGAGACCAATTGCTCTCTGACAGATGTGTGTGGGACTTGGTACTGGGAGAGAACAAGAAATCTGCAGGCTTCAGCACCCAGCTTTTGTATCCTGCTGACAGAACTATTTGGAATAAAATATGCATGCTGAAAAGAAAAGGGAAATAACTGTTTCCTTATGTGAGCCCTTCTCTGAGTTTTAGGACATGCAGTCATAACAATTGTGGACCCAACACAGAAAACAATACATAAGATGAGGTCATTCTTGTAGTCAGGTTCAGTACAGGTATTATTTACCAGAACTGCACAGTACAGACTGTGTGTGCAGGGCAAATCTCTTCTGTGACAGCTCATTCAAATGCTCGTGGCAAGTGCAGTGACTGCTGATATGAAAAAGTGGCAGCAGGAAAATAACTGACTACAGATTGTGAACCACTTTAGATAGATAGATTTTATTATGCTAAGCTGAATTTTAGCCTGTATGTAGGTAGCTATACTGTAATAAGGATGATGAAGTATCACCAGAGCTGGGAATGACATTACCAGTCACATTTTATTCCATTTGATGAGATAGGAGATTTCATCCTACTCACTCATTGGTCTCATCTCAAAAAACATAATCCCCTTATACAAATACCTGATATAGCACATCATCCCAGCCAAGGGATCATGCCCTGTTTTGAAGTTGTCCTGTTTTCACTTGTGTTTCTCCCCACACAGAACAAGTGGTAGAGAAATGCCTGTTGCAGTGCTGAACAGCCTCTGCAGGTACTACATCAGCACAGAGGGCTGACAGACGTGCTTGTGAGGTGAAATCTGGCCTACTAATTTGCTTACTCCTCCATTTCTGAACCTATCATTAACAGTGGTGCCATGTCTGATGCATGAGAAGCATTTGAAACAGTTACAGAAGCATCGAGGACTTTGAGAGCCTTCAGCCATAATCCCAGGTTCTCTCATTGTTTTCCGCTTAAGTAAAACAATATAAGCTGAAGCAGGATAGTGAAAGATTGCAGGACATTACTGCTGAAACTGAACTATCACTTTGGTAGTCTTTAAAAATAAAGAAAAAAAAAATCCACACTCTCCATGATCATCAGATACGCCAGCATACTCTTCTAACAGTTCTGGCTGAGCCTGTGATGCCGGCAGTCACCGCTGCCCTGCCTTCCAGAGAAAGAACACACGAACACAGCATGCCAGCAGTCTGCCTGTCCTACTCCAAGTATAAATCTTGGCACGAAGTATAGCCCCCAAATTATTCACCTGGTCTGTGATGCATCTAACTGCAGTTAACTGCAGCCACCCAAGTACCGCCTGGGGCAGTCCTGGCAGCACTGCTCACGGTGAGCAACATTTCCTCTTCAGTTTCCTTTGGCTCGGGAGAGGCAGAATATTGTCCTCATTCACTGGCCTTGCTGGAGCAGACTCAGACTTTGCTTTAGCTAGCACAAGAAATACACAGATCAAACCAAACTGTGGAATAAACAAGTATATCCAGTCTCCACTTTTTGAGTGTATCCAAGCTTCGGTCAGTGTCTGCCCAAGATCTTTCCCCACACTTCATGGCTTCTGAATGGATCCATGAATCTTCCTGCTTCTTGCAATCATTTCCTTTGGCCATGGCTTATTCTGCAAGTGACTAAGTTTTAATTAATACAAAAGCCTTCTCTAAAGCTTTCTTTTTCTCCCTATATCAGCCCTGCCATGTTAATAAGTTCTAGCAACAACATCTGGCTTCTGTATTCAGCTACTGGCAGTTTCTGACCTCTGCTGTGACCAAAATATGTGCCTGGTTTTACCTTCCAGGCAGTCCTTAAAGAGCCCTCAGTGCCCCTACACAGACACATGTGAATCAGAGACACCTACAGTTCTTGGCAGAAAGGGGAGATTGAGGGGCTTGTGGGGAGCTATGCTCTATTTTCCTCAACCTAGCACAGTCCAGACCTAGTCCTAGACTGGACATGTCTGTTTTGTCTCCCATGCAAACCCTCTCACAGTAGCTTTGTCTGCAGAATTGGGCTCCTGACAAGTCATTTCTATTCTGTTACATGCACTGGGGCATTCTCATCTAATGGCTGCAAAGGTTTGTTCATGCTTCTCCCCTACTCAATAAATCTGCAATTTGAGAAGCAGATTTCATTTTGCTGATTTTTTCCAACTGTTTATTATGCTGGATTTCTAAGGCACTTACACTTGGCTCGGTGATTTCTCAAAAAGGGAATGGTGCCTATTGTAGTTAACCCTGTAAAATGTCTAATGAATAATTAAAGAGCATGTTGTCTGTAATTCAGCTTTGTTAGTTTGGTCAGTCGATTGCTGGTTTGCTGCTCCTATCAGACAAAAACCTTGCTGTGAAGCTTGTTTAAAATTCAGCATTTGCTAATTAGCATTGTTCCAAATGTAATTCTAAGTGCCACTTCTTCAGGCAATTCAAGAGAGCAATGTAGAACTTCGATGTCTCTATGGAGACCATCTATAATTTAAAAGACAGAAACAACAGTTTAATGCCTTGTAATACTTTAAAAAATCACCAGTAGCTCTTTCCAAAATACCCCCAAAATGCCAGTAAAGAAAGGATTGGGCCCTGCTAATATACAAAGGCAATTTGTGGAAGATTGCTGAATTGTTATAGAGATGATTCAGTGAAACTACTTGAGGGCTAAGTTAAAGCACCAGCATTAGTCTCAGGGGGTTAAATTAAATACTGAATAAATATTTAAAATGCAAAAGATCAAATCATTAGGCACATGTACCAGCTGTAGGAAGGTAAAAGTGTTTTGTTGGATTTACGTACAGAAAGACTGAGAACTGAATTCAACAGCCCTGCTAACCATCTGGCTCACAGGACCATAAACCAAGACTGATCTGGATTTCCAAGACAGAAGCAAAGCGGGTTAGATGACCCACACCGGGCATCTTGCTTCCAGCAACACCATATATCCTGCACTTCAGAGGCAAATGGTCTGGGCAGACACCAGGGCAGGGTCTCCTGCACGGAACCAGTGACCACGCAGGCGAGCTCTGATGGATGAGCCGTGTGGGATGGATGTACAAATGCAGACATCGTGTGTGCCTCGTCCTGTGCAGAAGAATCATGGCTGATCAAAACCCAGGTGGTGGAGCTGCAACCTGTTGGGGAGAGGAGAGCTGACTGCCTCGCATCAGGGCACTGGGATAAACGCAGCTCCTGGGGCTCTTCAGGCTTGCAGACAGCTCACCAACACCTTGGAAACTCTAAAATTGTGGACAGAGAACAGTGCTGGGTGTGATGTGGGAAAAACATGCACAGAGCTAAAGCCATGTTCCCTACAACCAAGGAGCAGACTAATGGTGAAAGCAGATAGTGCAGAAGAGAAGGTTCCGGCAGCCATGAAAGAGCCCTGTTCATGCCCCAACCTGTGCTTTGGACTGGGCAGCCTCAGGGAGCTTCCAGGAATGGTGGGAAAGGGAAACTAGGCAACGAGAAGGAGACAGAACTGAACCTGGGTGGGGAGTACAGCCTTTCCCAAAGTTGGGGTAGAGGCATCAGATATGAGGAGGATGGGGAATACACGGTACCTTGCAAGGCCCAGCACTGTACAAAGCAGATTTGGGGCAAAAATGCTGTGTGCCCTGAATTTTGCAGGTAAAATGGAACAGGATGAGTACAAATCTCACCATGTAACCTGTGGGAGGACAGGAATAAAGGTAGGCTACTCTGCCTGAAAAGAGTCAGTGGACATTAAAGAAAACTTCTGAAACTGAGATCTTTATTTCTCAAATGTCTCTGTAACTTTTTCAAGGTTGCCTTGCAGTTGAGAGATTCTGCTCTCCTAGTGTGAAATACCCTAAAATAAATAATCCTGTCTTCTCCAATGGTGCATTATAATCAGAGTAGGAGTTTTTAAAAAGCCAAGCGGAAATGTGTGGTCTAATTTCTAGCTGAGCTGATCAGAGATCAGTTTTCTTACATCTTTAGAGGTATTTTAATATATTAGGATTTCTTATCATACCTTGTTAGATCACAAGGAAGATTTACTACTCCAAATTGTTAAGGAACACATTTTACCATATTCATTGTCTTATTTCCTTTGCCCCTTTGGCTATAATGTTCATTAGTGTCTATAAAAATAGACATTTAATGAGATGTTTACTTCATTTAATTAAAGTATTATATTTTCTGCCTGGAGTACAGGATCTCTTTAGTCCTTTTTTCTACATTAGATACAAGTTAACTACATAACTGGATATTAACAGCGAAGAGGGATTTTGTTCTTTAATTCAAACAATTCTATTTTTTTCCTTATTATTCACTCACTGTTCCAGCTGATGTCAGTGGAAGGACACATATAAGAAAAACATCATGAAACAACTCAATGCACTTCGTATTTCACATGCAGTGGTGGTTGTTTTGTTGGGGTGTTTTTGAAGACAAAAGTGCTTTTTGCACACCAGCATTAGTTTTTTGGTGGCTTAAGGAATCTCTTTTCTTGCATCATCTTCATTTGGAGCACTAAGGTATTTGCAGTCATAGGATGAAAGAAATTCTTTGTTCAGGGGAACTTTCACAAGTCCTGCTCAGCATATAGAATCACATAACAGCTTGAGTTGGAAGGGACCTTAAAGATCATCTAAATCCAATTCTTCTGCTTATGGGCAGGAGGACTTTCCACTAGGCCAGATTGCTCACAGCCCCATCCATGGTGAGTCGTTCCACTGCTATCCTTGCCAGCTTTATGCTCAGCTCACTCATTTTTGTTTCCTTTTTCACCTGTATCTTTTTGCTGTCCCAGTGTGCACTCTTGCTGTATGTGACTAGTTATTAGGGCCTTCAGCATTCATGTTAAAATGCTGTCTTCATGGAAGTTGCTGGCAGGCACTGAGATCCTACTTCTTCAGGTGGTGGATGGTGGTCCAGGCAGTGAACTGTGCACGCTGCAACTGTCCAGCGTCTGCAAGAGCACATAAAAGGTGCCATTCTGCAGTCAAACATCACTCTGCTCCAACAAAGGTTAAACCAAAGGTGTGTGCTGCACACACATAGGTTTGAGTCTTGCATCACCATATGAACTGAAGAGGGTGCATAGCTGGGAGGCCCATAGCTACAAAGCAAGCAGTGTATCAGGGCACAGCTGGTCCCACTAACGCAAACAGCAACAGGGCTAAATCAAGCCAGCTGTATTTCATCCAGAGCCTTACTCCCAAAATGTGGAGACACAGTCTATAACGCTACTGTCTCCTTTGAAACCACATGCAGAATCAGCCTGGAGGAGAAAAGACACCACAGAAAGAGCCGTGCCTTGACAGTGCCACCTGCGGAGACTTTCTGCTGTGCCTTTTGCAACCGGACTTGCCTATCTCACACTGGCCTTATCAGCCATCAGCGCTTGCAGCCAGCGTGGGTAAAACCCTCCCCAATCTTCATTCGCGAAGTCTAGCCATGATAATGATGGCGACGACTCCCAAAATATCATCCTTTCTTAAGTAGCCAGCATTTAGAAAGAAATTACACATCAACAACGGCCATATTCATGTTGAACTTTTTTTTATTTTGTGATGAATCAGCATTACTTGACTAGGGAAAAGGAAGCCAAAACCCAAAAAAACCCAAACAAAAACCCAAACAAAAACAAAAAAATCCCCTGCAAACAAACAAAACTCCCAAATAAATAACCCATCTAAAATGATGCTTCCTTTCACCCCCAGCTCCCTTGAGGAAGCATTTCATGGATCAACACAGCTGGAATCAGCTGGAGTTTGTACCTCAAACACGTGTTGCCTGAAGCCAAAGAGGCTCCACCTCTCTAATCAGCTTATATCCATTTTGAAAACAAAAAATTAGGTTCCTCTGTCATTCAATTTACTTTCCTTCTGTCTGCTGGCATAAATAGATACACAACTTATCTCAAGAGTCTGTATGATGCCTTTTGACCTGCTGTATTGCACTTCAGATATCTGCTTCAGACCTCTCTTTTAATAGCATGTCTCTTCCACTTCAGACTAGGTCAGTTATTATTCTGTTAAGAATATTAGAAGTGTTTTTAAAAATGCAGTAAATTATACTCTACCCTTTCTTACATGTCTCTTCTTCCTTTCTAATGACATTGTTTAGACAATACATCATAAAAAATACCTCACTACAGTGATGTATGGGACTAATCTATCCTGCGAGCACTATCTTTTTGGTGATATATTAGAACAATGCATCATTATAACATCATTGGTGTAGATATGTATTACTCAGCTACCAATCAGCCAGCAACAGTATATATATATATGGGGGCATAGATGAGTTTAATGTATTAAATCAAAAGTGCATGGATTTGAATCTAAAATAGTAATAGCCGAATGCTGTTAAGAATGGTGTGAGATCATATATTAAGAGGTATAATGAGAGACTTCACATTTCAATTAAAAAAACCCACAACTGTTTTAATAAAGTGGTGGAAACTGCCCTTCTGCCACCCACATTGTTTTCCTGTTCCAGAATGGGCCAGAGAGGAAAGTAAAAGACAGAATGAAAAGATATAGGGCGATAGTTCAAAGGCATCACTGCGTCCCACAGCTTTGATGGGAAATAGGAAAAATAATAAAAGCAAATTTAAAAATATTAGATGGAGAAAAGCAGTACCATTCTTTTAGGATTTGATGACAGCTTTGCGTCTTTCTAATGTCCCTGACTTTGAAGTTCAAACTGGGTCTCTGATCTCTAATAAAATGAAGTGACGTGGACTATGGGTGTGGGCACTAATAAAAAGAATGAAGGAGAAACATGACTGTATGTGATTCATTAGTTTCTAACAAATTATGTGGCTTGGCCTTGGAGCATTTGTTAAATTCCCTGTCTTTCTCTAGAATTATTTCCTATGCCCAAATGAAAATATGTGGTCACATCTGTCGAGGGAAAAACTTATTGACAGAGCCCTTTGCAGGCTATTTCCACTTATGCCAGAACATAATGCACCTGCAGTTTCTGCATGCTGTTGGCTCTTCCTAATCCCTGTCTTTTGTGAATATTCAGGAAATACTCAAGGGGTTAGGGAGAGGCCATTGCATTCTCCTATATGACTCCCTTTGGCCCACAAGTGCAAGCTAAAGGCAGAAGCTGTGTTACAAACCTCTGCCTGTCCTGGTTCTTTTGGGCGGGGGG